>CAMOHE010044255.1:14872-69287 GCA_946598075.1 Artocarpus hirsutus | reverse complement strand
ATAATGAATTAACATATATTGTTATAAGTTAAGAAGCATGGTTAGGAAGATTGACTCTTTAAATGATGATTAAACATTGAGAAATGGTGAGACGTGAAGAGGGCGGCGGTTACGTCCTTGGGCACGATTTTCCTAAAACGTAAAATAGGGGGAAGGTAATGACGCTTCCTTGGGTCGAAAGTCCCAGAACGCACTGTACAGGAATCGACTTGGTGAGGACTCGGGGCTTGATGTCCCCTCACCGGAATACCCTCGGAATGTTTGGAGGGTGGCCAAGCACGCCCATTTGGGTTTTGATAAGTAGAGTGTTACTTTATTTAATATGGATACCTAGGAATAATAATGAATTGTAATATTTGTATATATGTATAAGTGTGAAACTTGGTAATGGTTAACTATGGTATACACGTGATATGATTATAATAAATCTCATAATCTGGCATATGATGTAAATTAACTAACCATGCAGTTTTAATGTGGTAATAAATAAAACCTTAAGGTGAGTAATGGTTTTTCCTACTGAGCATGTTGTCGCTCATTCCCTGATATGTTTATTTTTTCAGGACTCACTAAGTGTGAGGTGGCTACAAGAAAAACAATTGAGGAAGCTATGTAGTTATATTACGTTAGAATTGCTTCGAATGCAAATAATGATCTGCATGATAATGTAAGCATCCATTGTTACTTTCTGTGACTATATTAAGATTTGTTGAGGGTTGAAATGATGATGATGACAGTTGTATATTATTAAAATTTAAGGTGCTATATTAAACTGCGGTTATTTATTTGTTTATGTTTTTTTTATTTTAATTTGAGAGTTTTTATTTAAGTCCCGAGCAAATTACTTTGATGATTTATATTTCTTTTCTAATCTTTATTTTATTTAATAAAAACTGTTAACCCCCACTTAGGGGCGTTACAATATATGTGGCCGTTTGAAAAGAAGTCTAAAAGTTTAGCCATTTGTTGCAAGTAAAAATTATAGTGGATAACAAACTTAGCATAATGGAGTTAAAATATAGCAATTGTTTTAAATGTATTTAAAAAACACAATTACATAGTAATATATTTTATATTATAAAAATACGTTGTGATTATTTTAATTTTTGCAAATGTAAAACATTTTAAATATTATCTTACATGTTAAGTCTAGTAAAATTTTCTTGTCATGTCAAAATTTCCCCTAACTTTTCCC
The DNA here is from genome assembly GCA_946598075.1 of Artocarpus hirsutus. Lineage (NCBI taxonomy): Eukaryota > Viridiplantae > Streptophyta > Magnoliopsida > Rosales > Moraceae > Artocarpus > Artocarpus hirsutus. The sequence goes on along the minus strand of CAMOHE010044255.1, from coordinate 68,092 downwards.
ACTATGTGTAAACATTGAGTAAATTAAGTGGCATATTATTTTTTATTGTCACAATTGAGTACTACTGTTTATTGTTTCTTTTTTTAGTTCATATTACTTCTCCTTGCTAAACGGCTAAAATATTCTTAAATAACACTTGTTTGTTTAGTCGTAATTCAAAATACTTATGATTAATTATATTTTTATACTCTTTAAAAATAATATGTTTTAAACTTTTTCGTAGGAATGGTAAAATTAAAAAATAATACTATAGGACTGGTATTTCTCAAATTGACCCGAAAACATTTCGTCTAGAAGTCGAACTACTTGGGCTACCTCGGCCCAATTCACGACCCTTCTTACTTGGGCCTAAAGAGTATTTAGTTAGACTGGACGTAATTTCATTTAAGGACACACATGGCACAATTATAATTGCAAAAATAGAATACGTCATCAGCTTGTAAATTTTTTAATTGGCATTTGATTGAGAAAACACGCATTTTGTCTGTTAGGCTTTTATCGCTGTTTTATCTCTCTATTTCATGCAAGGTGCCGCCTCAGAGGAGATCATAAAGGACGGAGTCCAGTGTTGCCTATGGGCGGGTCTTCGGACTCTCAACCCCATGGAAGGGTACTTGGACAAAGCGATTTCGGCTTCTCTGACGAGATCCCCACTAGCTCTTGGATTTCGGGGGGAGGGGAGGGGATGGGTTCCCGTGCGCTTTTGGCTATAATTTTTTACTGTCATTGTGCGCTGGTGAATCTGAGCCCTTTCTAGGTTGGTTGCATGGCAGTTGATGTTGGCGTAAAGAGCGGAGAGGCTGCGTTTTTCTTTGTAACTTGGAGGCACATTCTCCGGTCAGTGAAGATGGGCATTGGTAGGTGGTCCTCAGGCGTCGGTGGTTTGGTTCCTTTTCGGTGTCTTTTTGGCTTTTCATTAGTGATGCGGCTTCCTTTCTTAACCTTGCTGGCAGTTGGCTTGCTGACAGAGATTCGCTTGGTGTCTCTTGGGCTTTGTCCTTTTGTTTTCTTTTATGTGTTTTTCAAATAATGGTGTTAACGTTTTTGTTTGTTTTGTTGGTGTTGACACTAATAACCGAAAGTTAGTAGTTTTTAATAAATTAAATAAAAATTAGAAAATAAAATAAACTTATAAAATTTTTAAAAATTTGCCTTGGATTTAACCGAAAGTTTATAACAAATATAAATAACAAAATCACAGTTTAATATAGCATCTTCAATTTAATATACAAAATTTGTCATCATTAAAATTATACCAACTCTCAAGACATCTTTTTATAGTCATGGATAGAAATTTAGGATGCTTACAACATAAAGAAGAATATTATAAACAAATGAGCTGCTCCAATTGAATATTGCTACATAGTTCCCTTTACTACTTTCTCGTTGTCACCTTACACTGTATATATGTAACCCTCCCTTATGGACGTCACAAGAGTCATTAACTTTCATCATTATCTCTTTATTATTCGATAAGAAAACTCAAATATGTAAGTATTATCTAATAATTTACCCCAAGAATTTCGATCTAACTTTTATTATTATTATTATTATTATTATTATTATTATTATTTAATATCCTCATATGATCATATGAATAAAACTTTAATTTACTTTTAAACAATTAGTTTATTTCTAATTACATGCTAATAAGATTTTACATAATCGTAACTTTCAAATAGATTAAATACTTGCTTACCTTTAGCGGTTTTCCACTTCAGTTAGCTTACCGGAATAGCCAAGGTATTTGGCTAACCGACTATATGTAAAAATAGTTAGTCTTAAGATAATAGGTGTGTAACATAAAATCAAATTAGAACACATAAATTATTACAATCTAAAGTTTGAGAATCCAACAACCTAATGCTGTGTTCATTAGAGTAGTAAGAACATACCAATTAAATAAGTCTCGTAATATGTAGAATTATTATTTAATGAAATGTTATTATTATTCTATTTCCTAACATGAATTCGTGTTCTAACACTACATTCCTTGCACACACATTTGTCCATCTATCCTACATCTATAGCTGTAGTCTTGTTCTTATCTGCAACATGATATAACTTAAGTAAGCACTAAGCTTCGTAAGTACATATGAGATCTCAAGGAATATTATAAAAACTTTGATCATAACATGAGTCATTGAATCTTTGACATAATCATTATTGTGAATAAAAGCATATTTTGTAAGAACTTAACTTTCCTTTTTTTCTTTTTCCATATTAAAACCATTCGTTTTATCCTTTAGGACCCTGGCATTGCACCATTAACATCAACATCATTAGGATGCGCCGTCACGAGAGGAGAAAGGTAGCTAATTTCAAACCAAGCATGACAAGTCCATCTTGGGGGACTAAAATCATTGTTGGATATGCAATGACTTGATCATGTGATACATATATATACATATATTTTTGAGAATACATCTTATGCATCGTAAAACAAATGTTAAAAACATCCTTAAAAGACTTTCTTCAAAACCATCATGAAAGGGATCTTTTGAAAGAGAAATACATAAATATTAACAACATAATAACACATAACATCTTTTAAAACTTTTCATGATCTTTTATCACGTTGCAGGTGAGAATGTACTTACTGGACTTGTAACAAATTACTTAACCTTTTGCAAGTGGATGGTTCCTCCCTACTTCTAATGATTTAAGTGCCTCAAATGTCTTTAATATTATAACATCATGATAAAATAAATATTCTTGGTGTAAGAACATACTCAAACATTGTAACGCTCGCCCCCTTGGCGGAGGAGGGGAGGATGCCATGTGGGTTGTCATCTTTTGTTCATACAATGACAGGCCAGTTTAGCAAGCCGATGCAGGGCATTCCATAGTCCTGACTTGGACTATCGGCAGGCCAATCCTTAAAGGTTGGTAGGTCGATCTACCTTGCCTAAAACTATAAGGGAAAATAATCAAATCTTAAATTTTTAGTACGAAAATATCATGACATTGGCAGCAGAATATTAAGATTACAATTCTTATACACCAACTAGAAAATCCATAAAATGTCTTAGACATCAATTCTTAGTTCTCTAGTCACATCAAAGAAATAATATTGCATCTTAGACTTGTCATAGGACTTGGAACCGTTCTTGCTTAGTTATCTAGAATCCTTAACTTGAAAGCTCACCTGTATCACGAGAACTATATAAGCATAACGCTTAGTAAGTAACCATATAGTAGTTCCACGTGAAAATATCTTTCATAAACATTACTTTTAGGGCCCGTAGTATAACATTAATCTTAAGCCATCAGAACCCATAACATACATACATAGATAGTCCCTATCTTGGAACTTGCTTCCTCAAGGATTTGACCATAAAGCGTGAATAACGTGGTTGGTTCATGACAACAAGAGAGTTCACATCATACTCATGAAAAATCCTAAAATCATCTTTAAACATATTCATCATATCAACATACATAACTTCAAAAACATGCTTTAAAACATACTACTGTTCAAGTGATGCAGTCGAGGGTATACTTACACAATCCTCTTAAACATGAATATCTTCGGTCTTACACATCATATTTCCTTTCTTCCATACATAATATAATATGTCTCTTCATATTCCGGAGAAAGCCATCTATTGACATCTTCATGATTCTTTATTCTCTCTTCATGCATTCATACATCTTCTTATACATATTGCTTCCTCTATTTTTTCTTTCTCTTAGTTTCTTCTCTTTCTTTCGTTCCTTACTTTCATCTCGGTTTATTCTCTCTTTTATAAGTCTCACATAATCATCAAACTACAACTTTCTTTCTTTCTCTATCTCTTTCATCTTTCTCCCTCTCTCTCTTCTAGCTCTAATGCACGTAACAAAGTAAAGAAGAGTCTTGCTCCCGTTAGCTCATTAATGAGCATAGTGGATTAATAAATAAAAGGTATGATAGTGGATGCATAAACTAAAGTTTTTCTCCCAATAAAACAACTCAAACAAGGAAGCCCATCCTTCATCATGCACGGCAAATTACTTCAAACTCACACCAATATTTAATACATTATGCTATCACATAATATTAAAACGACACCACATGCCCTCAATGGTCTACACGGGTGTCCATCCACAACAAAGTCATACGTCAAAATCATCAATAAAATATTAAGACAAAATATTAACTAATGCTAGGTTAGTCTATCTCCACTAACTCATTTAAGATCAATTCCCTAGATGAATGTAGAGAGATAAAACAAAAGGTATACTCACCAACTCCAACACCGGTATACTCAATACAATAATATTTTAAAACATCACTTAGTGCACTTCTCACTTTTATCTAAGGCACACACGGCAATCAAAGAGATTGTTGTCCATTTGTAATTATCAAGCCAACAACATATAATAGTATAACATTAATTATTGTATCACACACCCATCTTCTAATCCTTACACGGCAACCAAAGAGATTGCTTCCCATTTGAAACATCAACCAATAACATATTATAATATTCAATATATAGTATTAATTACCCCCTTTCATAGACGTACTTGGCAACATACACATACACATATAAATTATTTACATATAATTCCTTCATGAGTAGAGTGCCAAAACACCGAACAATTGACATTAAATATTTATATCCATATAGTGTATAAACTACTAATGATAGATGGTCCATTACTATTATCTCTCTATCACTAAGCTTCTCAAGTGTTAAATATTTGATGGTGGTGAATTAATAAATAAACATTAATTATTGAAAGTGCTAAGAGCACTACAGTTTCTCTCTTCAATCATGCATACACGGTAACTACATGCAACTATGGAGCTAGATGCTCACTTCATCATCAATACTAACATATATTATCTAATAATATCTGATTACTAATATCAAATTTAAGGTGCAATACACCCACCATGTTGCACGTCAACTCTTACCACACACACATATGTATGTTGAACTATAACATATATTAACATGCACACTTACACCTACACAAAACATACATATAATTATACAATACCAAACTCATCATATCCATTATACAGCTTACTTGTACGTCATATACTATATATCATATATAAATATTAAAGTGTAGGAACAATTTTTGTTAGTGGTGACATGCATGTGTATATATATAATACCCTTACATGTAGTTCTTTCATCCCATAAACACACAGCAACTCTCATATAAAACATGTGTAAATAAATACATTAATACAAAACATTAATGGTAAAAATAATATAACTTATTCATACAATTCTAACTGGGCCACTAGTTTAAAATTTGGGATGTTACATTTGATGTATTCTATGATTTGAAATTGAATTTTCATTCTATGTTGCTTATAATCAAATTATTGCTGACTAGTGAAGTTTTACAAAAATATAGTCTCCTCTTAAGGGGAAAACGAAACTTGATTCTAATGATTTGGAGATGTCTATGTGCATGTTAGGTTGTAATATGAAAATTCTCTTGGTTATCCAACAGAGTTTGTGAGGTTTTTTAACTTTCTCTAAGTTATGTCTCTATTGCTATCAAACTTACATGTTCTTTACTACCAGTTTCAATGACTTTTGTTGTAGTTAAATTGATTGCTTTGACAACAAAACTTTTTATAATGTTGTAGCTATATGTTTACAGATTGTCATAAAATTTTTAAGTTCATAATAATTATATTTTATTTTTTAAAAATGTTAATTGAAGGATGTTCACTAGCCTAACATGCCTAAAGTTAATTTTGCCTCTGAGTTGTAACATATGTTTTGTATTATTTTGAATTTATTTGAAGCTATATTTTGGATATGTTATGATTTTATGTGTTTGTTATATGTGGTAATTCTTATAAATTATTATATGACTTAAGTTATTTAATCTATAATTTTAAATGATGTTTGCTCACTATCCAGTGGTTACTTGTAGATTTTGTGGTATTAATTGTGCGATTTATTCAAATTATCAAATGATATTTTTATAGCTAAAGAAAAATCAGAGAGTTATATATATATATATATATTAAATTTATTCTTGCAAATTTTCATGCTCAAATTGAATTTGAATTGAATGATATAAGGTTAAGAATCTTTGAAGGTCAGGTAGTTTTTGTGATTGGCAAATTTAATTAAATGTTTTGAAAATTTTAAAAGGATATTTTGGATTAATATTTTCAAGAGGAGAAAATTTGAGCGTTGTCACTATATGTTAACTATATTATGATGTAAAATGAAGTAATACGATATTAATGGTGCTGTAAACATGAATAATAATTTCATGCTTTGTATGAATGATTGACATAGACACTTCAAATGCGAACACACCAAGAATCGCGGCTGTATCATCCAACTTAATGTTTAGTAAGCTAGCAAGTCAAGTAAATACATTCTCACCTACAACATGATAAATTCTAAAATGTTAAGGAATATTTTATGATTAAAGGTTTGGGAACAAATATTCTTCTTTCAAGACCCTTTTACAATGAGATTTCTCAAGGATGTTTTCATGTTTATGATTTTATGATTATGACAAGTTTTTAAAGAAAGCCTATATCACCTAATTAAGCATTGTACTTCCCATGTCTGTGTGTTATAATATCCCAAAGGTTGGACTTGTCATGTTTAATTTGAACTAGCTATCCCACTCCTATCATGATGGTACGCTTACAATGTTAATGGTGTAATATTTGAGCCCCTAAAGATAAAATGAATAATGTTTTAGTAGAGATGTCTAAATGAAAAATATGTTATAGATGAATGTGTGCGTTGTGCACTATTTTGATTATGATTATGATTATGATGTTATGTTAAGTTATGATTTATAAAAATTCATATTTTATGTTGTGAGATAGGAAAGTATACTTATTAATCTTATGCCTACTTAGTTTTAAATCATGTTGCAAACAAAGATAAAAAGGCATATTGAATAGGATGGAGGATGGAGACGGGCATGTGTACAAGGAGTGTTGGACTGAAAATAGAATCACGCCACGAAGAGCAATGAATTTATTTTGATGTTATTTTCTATGCTTAAGTTGTTTTGAGACTTCGCTTATTTTATGTTTCTTAGAGACTTTTGAATGTTTTGAGATTTTTTAAAATTTTTGGTATTTTGTGTACTTGAAGAGTGTGCTGCATTTCTCTTATCATGATGTGTTTAAATTGTTTGTACTTTTAAGTATTTCGTAAGTGTTTGAAAAAACAAATGCATGTTTTTCCTGGAATATTTGCTTGAGTGTAAATATTTTATTTGAATTGTTTAATTGTAAATAATGATTTAGATGGAAAAGAAATGGTTTTTGTGATATATGTAAGGAGCATTACAAAATCTTTGTTCAAACCATGTTTTGATCATAAAATTCCCCTTGTTTCCTTGCTTATTGAGATCGTGGAAGGTTGTTAAGGTGATTTTGGTGAGAAAATGAGTTGGTTTTGATGCTTGGGTTTCTTGGTTCTTGGTGACTGTCGTGGGTGTGAGAAAAGTGAAGCAGGAGAAGAAGATAATAAAGAAGAAGGAGGGGTGGCATGAGAAGGAAAGAAAAGAAAAGAAAAAAGAATGAGAATGAGGAACAACTGGAGGAGAAGAGGGGATAGTGGTTTAGGGTGGGGAGGCTTCACATGAGCAAACAGAGAGAAATGCAAAAATAACAATTTTGTATATAATAGGAATAGTAATGGCATTTTGGTAATTTTACAAAATATGTGTAGAAAAATTTTTAAAAATTTTAAAATAGGTAAAATAAGTAAAATTAGACATATTTGTGATAAAATAAAATTTCACAAAATTTATATAGGCACTTTAATAATTGAATTTAACATAATTAATACCTATTTAAAATAACATGTGTTATAATACTTTTTTTTTTCTCAAGGTTTAAGCCCAATCCATATCTTGTGAAATGGCCCAAGGTATAGTGTGTGGACCCAAGCCACGTTGTAGGGATCTCTAAGTAAATCATGATTTGGAAGGCTAAAGACGTGAACGTGCCTATTTTATTCTATCTAATTAGACTTTTAACTCACTTGCAACGTCTCAGGTCTAATAAGAATTAGGATAAATGGTATGAAGGAAATTAAAATATAATAGAGCTAAAAACTATCCAAAAGCCTTAATCCAATTTTAGAAAAAAAGCCCAATTAGGCCATTTACCTCTTTGTCCAATTTCGTTTTACCAAACAAGACTAACTTCTGACCAACCCACGAAGGGTTGTGAAGTTGGACCAGGTACGAAGAATGAATCTATATGTGTGTATGAAAGTTGTTGGCTGGCGGCCACTCAACTGTTCAAGTGCAATACAATGCTGTTTGCTTTTGATTGGACAAGGGTCGAATACTTGGTCGAAGGTTTAGTATAGAAGGTACTAGGCATGTTCGTTTTGGCTCTCGAGCAAGAACGATAAATAAGTGATGCGCCATCCTTGTTTCTACATACGTTGATCTTGATTTGACAGATTCATCCAATTGAACCCATACTCAAAGGAGGACCACAAGCCTAGGGCTCGACAAAATAGAAAGTATCAGCATTAAGAAACTTCTTGCTTGGGGTTAGCAGTGCAAGAAGGAGCATTAGCCTATCAACCCACCTGTTGTGCTTGCTCGTAAGCCCACCTGAGGCATTGAGTCCAATGGGTCACATGACACTTCCCTATAAGAGACGAGCTAACTCTTTTATCGTAAGATGGTCAATGCAGGAGCTAAACCCAAGGCTTGATCACACACACACAAGTAGTAAGACAATGTTTCCTACTTTAGTTTCCTCATTATAGGCTACCAGAAGTGGGCTCACTAAACTGATTGGGAATCAAGACACCTATCAATCCAACATTATATTACTGACTGGATTTAGAATCTGAAAGGAAACTCTTCTTGCATTGGGAGACTTTCTTTTTTGGCCTCTCTCTTGGAACCAAGTCCAACAATCCCCTTAACTAAGCATTCGAGGGAGAAAATCCTAACCAAACCAAGAGTACCCATTTGCCTTTATATATTTTCTCATCACCATGTTCAAAACACATTACAACATACCATCTCTCACCCGAGATGCTTAAGACAACACTATCTCTCTTTCATAACTAGATTCTTACCAATGACTATATACTTGGAGGGAATCCCACCATAAAATTTCACCCTAGACACCATAAACAACGTTCTATTGAACAACCTTCCAACATGCTACCATAGCTTTTGGCAGACATGCAACCCAATCCAACGAAAAGAGGTCACGATTCCACACCCTCCACGTAGATAGAACTATCATCACAACATTGGTTTTTTGTTTTAATAATGGAGATGGTTTTTTCACTTTTTGTTGTTGTTTTTATGTTTAGTCCGCAAGTTTTTGTTCTTTGTGGTGTTGCGTTTGGCCTTGGTGTCTTTAGTTTCTTGATCTTGATTGATAGAAATTGTCCACTGATTATAATGGTGTGTGTGAAAAAGCTATCTGTACGCTCGATTATGGTGCACCTTTTTGGTTTCCATTTGTTGGAACTCGATACATATTTTACTCCTTTTAATATTTCAATCGAATTTATTTGTGTTTATGTGGTTCGGTTTGTGGTTGGGATTTAGTTGCTAAATGCGTCTTGACCTTTTACGTCCAACTTAATGGTTGTATTACTTTGATTTGAAATGCAAACTCCATTTTCTTTTCAAAAAAATTTATGAATTTCATATATAGCTGAAAATGATATCATTAAAATAATTAGTATGTAATTATATAGTACAAAAAAATGTGACATTTTAAAAATTGTGTGGAATTTTATTCTACGGCAATAATTTGTCCCTAAAATGTAATTTTTTTTAATAATTTTATGTAATCTTACAGAGTTATAACTTCGCTACTAATAAAATAGTGAAACCTAGTCTAAAGAGTACACTATACTAGCGTTTACAGTTTTGTAAATAGCAACGTTATAACCACATGGGATGAAAATAATTTTTAAATATTTTTGAGTAGGATTAAAAAAAAAAAAAAAAGAGGGCCGGTCAAGATCGTGTCGCCGTCACCGGACGGACAATTAAGGTTGAAAGTTTGTTGCGTTGAAACCAACTACCAAACGGCCAAATCCCAATTCCCAAAGCAGCGCGCCAAATCCAAACATTTTCCCGCAAATCCACACCATCTCCGTCACTTCTTCATCTTCTTCTTCTTCTTTCATTCTCAGCAACTCAGGCTCGTCGTCCCACCGCCGGATCTCCCGCCTCGGACGCCTCTCTCCGCCGATCGGCATGTGGCTCTCTCTCTGGCGATCCATCGACCGCTTCTCTCTCCAGTACTTCAAGTAAGTTCGCTCAAAAACTCTCGAAATTTCGAATTTCGATCGCAACGCGTTTCGGTTTCGCAATTGTTCCGGTGATTTTTACCGCTTTGAATTTTGTGGTTTGGTTGTAATTTGGAGCTGATTCGATGTTGATTTTGAGGATTGTAGACATGTAATTAATGAACTTCGCGGAATTAAAGTTGTGGATCAGCATAATAAGGTAATTTCTGTTTAATTCTGCGTAATTTCACTCTTAATTCTTCTCAAGACACTTTTTTTTTTTTTGTTTTATATATATAATTTTGTGTGTTTTGATCCAGGAATTAGTGGTAGATCTCTTGCAATCTATAGTGGAAATAGTCACTTATGGTGATAAACAAGATCCGACGATTTTCGAGTATGAACTGTTCATCATACATTTAAGGATTTCGATTTCGGATATGCTGGTTTATGCTATATATATTGGTACTTTTATGCAGATGTTTTATGGAAAACCAAGTTTTAGCCGAGTTTGTTCGTGTACTTAAGATTAGTAACAATTCGAGGATTGAAGCAACGTTGCTTCAGTATCTGAGCATAATGATCCAAAATCTAACTCGCGAACAGGCAATTTGTAAGTTATTCTGAATGTCACAGAATGTTCAAATTTAGCTCCTTTTTGCTTAGGTTCTTTTGTTTTGTTTTTCCCTGTGTGAAATGAAAAATGCTGGTTACTTCTTTGATGGTTCTTGTAGCATTAGTGATGGATCCAATGTTTCGTTTTGCAGACTATTGCTTTAGCAATGACTATATAAACAACATTATAGTACATCAGTTCGATTTTAACCGAGGAGATTTAGCTCAGTATTATGTATCCTTCTTAAGGTAGCCCCATCTCTTTGTGCTTCCTTTTCTGTTGACATTTGTAGGAGAGAATGCAATAATTTTTTCATTTTGGAAAACTTCTATGGTTCACTTTCTTCCACTTTTTGGCTGAAGTTATTAGTTTTATCTTGCTTACTAAAGAATTATATTGCTAACGAGTTTCATGTTCTCTCAAATTCAGAGCAGTAAGCAACAAATTAAACAGAGACACGCTTTGTCTTCTCATTAAGGTTCATGGGGTAAGTTTAAGCTTGTAAGTGTAAGACTTGTTTACGTAAATTTGCCTTCAATATGTACAGTGTTTGAATGGAATTTTAACTTAAGTTTAGCTCTACAATTCTTGTTGCATGTGGAAGGTTTTAATAGATAGAAGGAACCATATAATATATTTTAAACTAAGTTTACACTAATTTGATTAGCATGCTTTGCTTAACTAACTAAAATAGCAGTTAAGGATTTTTTTCTCTCTCTTGGGTGGCCCTATGGATTAGGATTTGGTCTGTTTTACTAAAGAGCCAAAGATATAGTGCTATTTTATGTGCTTTGGATGTTCCTTTTCTATTTCTTTGTTCTTTTAGTAGATTGGATAAGGACTCATAGAAGCATTTTGTGTTTCACAAAAGTGTGACTCCTTAAATGGAAAAAGAAGATGAAGAGGATAATACCACATAGGATGTGGAAACTAGGACTTGTAACTATAGTGTTAGTGAGTTCTAGTTTCTTAGTTTGACTATATCTATCTTATATGCAGGATGCTGTAGTCTCATTCCCTCTGTTCAGTGAGGCTATTAAATTTGCTTCCCATGAGGAAAAGATGATTCAAACAGCAATACGTTCATTAGTGCTTAGTATATACTATGGTATGTATCATGAACTTTAATTTTTATAGAACTTTTATTCTTTTTTTTTAGTCTCTAGTCTCCACAAGTAGAATCCAATGCATTTAAATATTGAAATAAGATAAATTTTTGGTATCTTGCAAACAGTATCCTTTTGGTTATGCAGTTAGTGATGATATGGTTTATCAATACATAACAACTCCTCCAGTCTCAAAGTACATCTCCGACTTGGTTTTAAGCTTAAGAGAGCAATGCTCTTGTCTTGATGTCCTTCTCCATGCTTCAGAGTATGTTCTTTTCTATTTTTTATGCAGGGATAATGCTGGCAGTACACATATGGTATGCTTAACTTTTACCTTTAATGCAGGGATATATGCACTCACAAAAAAAGAAAACAACTACTTTTGCAAGTTGATAAAATCATTGATGATCTGTATTACTTCAAGGATATACTTGATGTTGGTGACTCTCGTTTGAGTATATTGGTTACTGAAAATCTTCTTAGCCTGCTAGTCTTCCCAATGTTGCATCCGTTGCTAACATTAAGGCAAAGTAATGTGAGGCATTCTTTCTTATATTTGTTTAATTTATTTATTTCCTAACTACTACAGTAGAAAAGATTGTTCTGTTTTGCAGGGGGTTTATTTTAGTATTTTAAAAGTGTTTGGACAAGTGGGTTACTATTTCTTACATACATTGATCCTCTGCTTTTCTTTTTTATTAGGAGAACCGAGAACTTCTTAAGTAATTGATAATTATTCAAGTGCAATTGCTGTGCATGGTTTGTTTTCTAGATACCTGGTTCTTGTCTATAGGAGTACGTACGTATGAAGCTCTGATTGATCATGCACCTTGAGTAAACTGATTGAGTTTGAACAAATTATTTTGTGAGTTGTTATGAATTTGAATGAAGCACTGGGATTCTCAATTGGCCTGGTCAAAATTCGAGCCTAATTGAATAGTGATTGAAATAAGAATTGCTTAACACACACACACACACAGAGAATCTATTTTTTCCCCAGTAGGCTATAAAAAGACAGAGTTTGGATGTATTAAGTTTGATATGGCCATAATTCAGATTATGGAAAAATAGATATGGAAATTATGTATCACTTTTATTTTTATTTTTGAGGGGTTATATAAGAATTTTCAATATAATTAAAGTTGTGCTTACTGCATCTTACATATTTTGGTTCGGAACTTGGTTGTTTTTCTATGATTAGTTCAGTCTGAACTTACATTAGCATAGCTGCTACCGTGTGACATATTTAATCATAATGAGAAGAAAAACTACCATTTTTGTGTCTCTAAAATTCTTAGAAGAGGAAACTTAATAAAAAAATGATATTTTGTTGAATGCTTGAGTCTGACTCAAACATTTTGTGTATGTAATTTACCATGTTGTTTTCTTTCTCCTCTGTTAGCTATATTGTTCATTGCCTCTATTTACACTTCAGGTGACAAATCTATCTGCAATCACTTCTCTATATCTTGTTTCTCGTCTTCTTCAAGTTGTCGGTGGAAAAGGCATGGTCAATCCTGTGGCTGGTGTGATCCTATATCCTTACATGACCTCAAGTATTCGAGAAGCTATAAGGGCAAACACAGCAGAGGAAAATAATATTTCTAATTCATTTTCTGAGCATTTATATACAATGGAGGAATTGGAATATTCACGTGCTGAGTTTGAAGAAGAAAATGTCAGCTGCCCTCAGGAGAGTGTCTGTATGAATAGGTTGTTGGTTTCGTTACTACATATTATCTATTTATTTTTGGTTTGATTAATTAAGTAGTTTTCACATAATGAGATATGTCGTACACTAATTTCCAACTATCTCACTTTGTTATTTTGTCTACAAAGTTCACTTCACACAGAAAGATATTTTTTGCCAATTATCTTGGGTATAGTTTTTGGGCGTCTATAAATCTCAATTATACTTAGCTTGTGACTTTCTTTTATGACAAGTTTTCCTTGGTGCAGGAGTGGAGTAAGTACATTTATTTTTTCCGAGAATCAGAGTCTAGTGCTAGCATCATTGTTTTTATTGCTCACCTTAGCAGAAAGTAAAGGTATCAAGTCTTAATTTTATTGTTATTTAGATTTTAGGCATAGACTTCCAGCATAGCATTTTTTGCCTTAAATTTTATTTGAGTAATTTTGCTCATTTTTTTTTGCATTTGTTAGATCTTGATTGTTTAATGCTTCCAATCATCGGCTTAAATGGAATGCATGAAACGGATGAAAATTTCTTTTCAAGATTCATGGATCAGGTATTGACGCCACGTAATGGAGGATTGTTGTGATTGTTTCAAAACAACAATTTCAATATACTGCTTTCTATATGTATCCTAATGTGTTTATTTAGCGTTTCTTTTCATGTTCGTCATGATGAAGAAAATTTTCGTTTTACAGATTTTAAAGGCATTATTGAAGGTTTTAGCAAGCAAGGCACAAATCTCTGTATTAATAAAATGGCATACAGGGTGGTTCCTGCAGAAGTTACTGAATGTTCGAGGGAAAAGGCTTGATGACCATAACTTACAGCTATTTAGTGTAAGAGTCAACAGATTTTATTTTGTTGGCCAAAAAAAAAAAGGCTAGAAGATTAAGAAACTGATAAGTATCTTAAGTAGTTTATTATATATTTTTTGAGTACTGGAAGTATTGTTGATTCGGTGTTTCTCTCGACAGGCTTCATATGAGCAGTCCCTTCAACAGCTAGAGAAAGAACTTGAAGGATGTTGGTTTGATCGCATCCTGGATATCTTAAGAACTGAATGGACAAGTTGTAAAATGGGTAGCTTTCTTTGTCATATCACATATTTTTCCCTGTCCATTCCATGTCACTATTGTATATCAGGTAGTGCCTCTAATTTGAAGGGGCTTTATATAGCCAAGTAAGAGGAATATTGTAGAAGAAAGGAAACAATTTATTTCTCTGCAATGCGATTTGAGAAAGCTTACTCTGAACATTCTTATGTTGAATGCAGCTCTGGAAGAATCATGCCAACGCAAAGATCCCTTTTTCACACTGGAGGTTGCTGTTGCCCAAGAAACCAATTGTGGTACACAATTGTGTTTTGTTTACTAGCGTTTTCTCAACAAATCAAGTTCTACCTAGTACCTCCGCAATGTATTTGCTTTTATAACTGTTTTTCTTGGAAAGTAAATGAACATTATTTATATACTGCAGATGATGCAACTGCATATGTGGCTTGGCAAAGGATGATTGATACAGTGAAGGTCCAATTCTCTTTCTTTTATCCTTGTATGCAATCTTTGATCTTTTTCCTTTTTTGGTAGCCAGTTGCCTTGTTGGTTTTTTATAGGTTCTCAATTAGTTTTAGCTTCAAATCAATTCATAACAAAATGAAATGCTGCAGTTGCTGGTGCTTGCGTAATATTTTTCTTACAGTGCTTTGATTTGATAATTTGCAAGCCATTACTTTCTGGAAATTTTTGAATGTTTTTGATTATGGCCATTACTGTGATTTTTTTTCCTTCTTCCAAATATATGGTGCTTTTGCTCATTGTGCAGCCATTAGTTAGCTCTTATTTTTACTTTTAATTTCTCATGTGAATCATTTGTGTCGTAGGATGTATCATTATCATTTTATCTGCAGGTTTTCATTCTCCATCTTCAGCTAAAGTCGTTCATGTGCAGAGGAAGTTTGCTTGATCATCCGTTGCTGAACATGATGCATGGTCCTGCTGCTGGTTCCAGTCAAACTCATGCTTCAGAAGTTTCGTCTGCATGTTTTGGTTCAGAAGTTTCTTTAGGTTCAGTATTTTTCCATTAGAACTTTAGAAACTTTCTGTACAATTGGGCTTATTTGTGGCATTTCTTTTATCTTCTTTTTTTTTTTTTTTTGGTAGCTTCTGGCGTCCCTTGTAAAATTGCATTTTCCAAGGCCGGAATCAGGGATGTCTATGCAATTCCTGTGGTGACAGGAATTTCGGGCAGATTGCTTCTTGCTGAGAAACATCCTTTCCGCAGTCAACGTGGGGTTGTACTGGCTATGGCACCACTGGCTGGGCTTAGTGTAAGTCCTTTTCAACGGTGAATTTTACCTTACTGCTGGCCAAGTGTTCCTATGTGATAACAAGGTCAAATTTTGAAAACCTTTTACGTGGGTATAGGCTATGGACGCAAATATTTAGGTAGCATAGATGATGATGCTCTTATTTTTTTTTTCCTTTTTCCGACAAGAAACAGCCAAAGATAGACGATGTCCATCCAATGTGGTTGCATCTTCGGATAAGAGAGTTTGATCCAAAATTTTCTACCAACAAAGAGAAATGCCGTCACTCAAACCTGTCCATGGATGCAGCAGATGGACAATGGACGCTTGGTTTTCAAGACGCAAAAGCTTGCGAGGCTGCTCGATTGTTAATACTTGAGGAAACTAGGAAGCAGAGGTCAAATGTTCAGAGCTTACTGTCTCCACTACTTCGTAATGATATTCTTGAGAACAAATGGTCCAGATAAGTGAAGTTTTTTTTTTTTTGGTTATAAATGTTATACATCAGCAAGTTTTGGTGATTTAACACCTCAGATTGGCAGCATTGCCTCTATCTTTGCTCTTAAATTTAGCTAGCTCAATTGTAGAGTGCGTTTGGCAACACATTTTGAATGAATTTATTGTTGCATGTGAGAGCTTTACACTATAACTTACTTTTGCTTTACACTATTATATATGGAGCTTTTCACTATTAGTTGGAGCTTTATAGTTAGAACGATGATGTCAAATAAAGCCGTAAAATTTTTCATTCTTCGCAATTAATTTGGTGCTTTAAAATGGAAGGGTGAAGAAAAAGAAAGGTAAATGAACCTGCCATTGTTAAGAGGCTACAGAGGACGAAAACTCCAAACAATCAATTATCAGTTAAATACTGTACACTAACAGTGGGGAAAAAAAAAAAAAAACACTTTTGTTGATGCCATGATGTTGGTGAAATTAGCATCCATCCTATAATGCACAATGTAGGCATGTTCCGTATCTTGGCGAACTTCAAAACAAACATGAATTCTCCACTAACGGAATAGTTTTTATTGAACAATGTGCGCCCAACACGCATAAAATCACTAAACCAAAACTGGCCAACACAACATAAATTTGCTTTGAACAATTGCATCAAAATCTTAATTGGAATTTGGAATATTTCAGCATTCATAATCTCTTTCAAGAACTAAAATTCAGCCATCCGTGGATACAATCAGGAAAAGCACAAAGGTTTCCTCCATTTCCAGCAGTACTCTGAAGATACTAAAATTACTAGCCAAACTAACTATATCTATATATTTATATCTATTAGGCCGTTCTGAAGAACGGTTTTAACCAACTTACAACAGTAAATAATGTAAAGCTTTTATATGCTATAATAAAATGTCCAATATAAAGTTTTCATATGTTAGAATATTTAAATCAAATTTGATGGTTTTAATCGCTCTTTCTAACATATATATATATATATATATATACACGTATATTTAATATAATGATTCTAGCCTTTTAAGCTTAAAACGAACCGCACAAGAATTTGTTTTGAAGCGTTGCGGATATGTTTGTTTTGCACATAAAAAAAAAAAAAAATTTATGAGAACTTTTTGGAAAAGGAGTGTGTGGTACGTAATTCCCCATCACCTTTACATTAACAAGGCTGTCATGTCAAAATTAGAGCAACTTTTTCCTCCATTGTAACCTTTAAGTCTGGCTGGCCAGCCCAATGCTATTAACTACCTCTCTCTCTCTCTCTCTCTCTCTTCGTGTGTAAGTGTGATTGTGTTTTTGTTCCCTCTCTTGTATATTGCTTTCACCCACATGGCCACGTAGAAGCCAAAGATGCTTATTTGAAGGCTCAAAAGCATAAAATGAGCGGCCCTTTTGAGTAGATAATGCCATATTTTACTTTTAATATTGCTTTTCATGAGAGAGTGCTTTGCTTTAAGCAAAAGAAAGGAAATTAAATCAACCAATATTAAATAAATTAATTAGACGTCCAATGCAATGTGTTCCAATGACAAAATTAAAGGGTATGACAGTGAGAGAACATGTATATAAAAGCTCATGTATCCCTAATTAATGACTTTCACTTTGACACAAATCTGGTGAAGTCTAAACTCATATTTATTGAGAGTTAATTGCATTGACGCACCTTAAATTTTTAGTGTTTGCTAACTTGGATTATAAACTTTTAATTTTTGCAAATAACACCTTAAATTTTGAATTTTTTAAATAATTTTTACCTAATAGCTAACACACATCAATTAATATAAGAAAACTGTCAAATATTTTTATACAAATGGACTCTAAACTTTCCGTTGTTTGAAAACTGGTACCTCGAACTAAATTTTGGCTTTCGAATCCTAATGATAATCGATTAATGAACGTCAGTTATTATTTGATCTACATTGCAAAGAATTATAAAGTTTAGGGTCTTCTATGCAAAATTAATAGTTTAGAGTGTAGTATGCAAAAGATGATAAACTTAGAATGCATGAGTGCAATTTACTCTTAACAGGTGCAAAACAACAGTCTAAGCATTGTTTTGTTACAGTTAATCCTTTATTAATGACAAAGTTAAATAACCGTTAAAACATTTCTCAGATCAGACAATTGAGAGAACAAGAAAGGAGTGGGTTAGGGTGTATTGTAAGCAATTGTACATATTCCCTTTCCCCCATTCAAGCACTCCTTTTATAGCAATTGCAGACTGCTTTCTATTCAAATTATTTTGTGCCTTTGTATGTCTTTTTAGGCCAACAAAGATAGAAGAATTTAGCTTTTTGACTGGGAACTGGGCCAGAGAAGGCTCGCCGAGAAAGAATAAACAGTTTGGAT
This sequence comes from Artocarpus hirsutus, assembly GCA_946598075.1. Lineage (NCBI taxonomy): Eukaryota > Viridiplantae > Streptophyta > Magnoliopsida > Rosales > Moraceae > Artocarpus > Artocarpus hirsutus. The sequence continues at coordinate 49,323 of CAMOHE010044255.1, read as the reverse complement.
TACTTTGTTCTTATGAAGGGGACTGTTTGGCTTCATATATATATATATATATATATATATTGTGGTCTATTTGGCAAAAAGGGTAAGAATAATTGTTGTTATAGTGTTTTTTCTTACAAAATTTAAACTAAAAAAATCTAACTGCACTCCCAAACAGAGGCTCATAATTGAATATACATTTATTTAAAGAATGTATGAAAATTTCTACATTGAATTATTTCTTTTATACCATTTGTAAGAACTGTTGGAACTATCAGTCACAATTATAAACAATGTAAAACTCTCATAGGCTAAAGAAAAAAGCAAAAAGTTGATACAGTATGAGCTCTTATATGCTATAATTCTCAAATCAAAACCATTGGTTTTAACCGTTCTTTCAAACAGCCTATTTGTCTAGAATAAACATATCTAAATGGAGTTGCATGAAATGACTTCATATGAAATAGAGAAAAGATCTCATATGTTTATTTATAAAATAATTAGGAATAACAATTTTATCAACTCCAAACAATATTAGAATGAAGAAAGGAAATGCAAGTCCATGCACCCTTTTAATATTGATTTCCGGATAAAGAAAATAAATGTCAAATTAATGTACTTGTGCAGTCTTATTTTTTCCTCAAGAAAAAACCTGAAAAAAGGACATGTTATAGAGAAATATATACTCGCTAAATTTGCATGGTATAAGCCAATAACTGTTTAACTGTTTTAAAGGATATTTTAGCGATACATTGGTAAGGTTTCAATTTGCTAAGTTTAGTAAGCACTAAAAAAGAAATTAGATAGTTTTCTTTTTCTATTTTTAATTGGTAAGTAGAATGCTAGAAATAAATGTTTGGAGCATCATTGATATTAAGTGCCATAACTAACAAAAAACGAGTCCTATTTATACGTCTTATGTTGTATAACCCGTCACATTATCTTATTAGTATGTGATGCTTTGTACCATTACGCAACAAAGAAAAAATCAATAATTTTCATTCTGATTCTCTGTTTTTTTCTTCTTTTCCAATTCCATTATTTTTCCACACATTCCTTTCCAGTTCTATAAACGTGCTAAAATCAGAACCACTCAAGTTGCTGAAATCGTAGGCTTATCACTGGAACTTATTTAATATACGCGTACTGCATATATATAAGAGGCACATGCATAAAGCAATGGAATTTTGAACATTCTCAACCATGCAACAATTTTAATGTCCAACTTATACTACAGTTAATATGATCGGATACTAATAAAAACCTCCTTTCTAATTTGAATTTTTTTAAAAAAACAAATAACTCTTTAATTTTTGAAATTATAATTTAATCATACAACCTTTTTTCTTTTGAAGAAAAATGAATACAATTTGATTTTCTTTGCAAATATTTCCCATTTGACGGTTTTGGTCAAATTTGAGACGTAAATTGTTTAATATTTCACCTTTCAATATAAGATATAGCTAACGGGCTCTACATGAGATGAGGGTTACTATTATCTTTTTTCCAATATATAAGTCTTTTTCTTTGTTTTTGTTTGATAAGAGAAATACAATTGCTTTAACCCTCTATGAAGGCACCAATATACATTGAAAGGGTAAAGGTGCTATTTTGCTATTCGTTCCGAGTATTACCATTTTCAAGGAGAAATTTACAAATAAAAAAATAACATTATATAATATATATTTAATTGTAATTTCCAGAATTAAAGATCATTTGTAATTAGAGACTTAAAAATAAAATGAGTATTTTTGTATCCCTTTAAAAAAAAAAAATCTGTGAAGAGAGACCAATGAGCATCAAAAGAAATTAGCATATCTTAATTAGATTGACAACCACTAGAAACATCCTCCCACACCAACACTCAAATATTATTGAATAATATTTCCAGAATATTTCTTGAATATTGGAGCCTTTTTTTTTCAGAGTTCTTTAACAATTTTGTATCAAGTTAGCATTTCTTTTAATTAGGCTTAAGATTGTTAAGCTACTAACAAGTTAATTAAAAAAAAGGAGTATTAATTGATATTTTTAAGGTCAATAGGTTAAAGTCGAAGATCATAGAGGGACAAAAGGCAAATCTCTCGTATCTTGCGAGAAAAATGCGCTTCATTTGCTAGTGATCAAATTTCATTGGTTTATACACTCGATATAAGTTGGTAAGTAGTGAGTGGCTTAGCTCTCCTTTCTAGGTAAAGTTTCTGGTCAAGCAGCAGTTACTAATATATTGAACATTAATAGAGCTAAAGCACCCATCAGTTGTAAGTCTCAATAAGAATACACACACACACACACATAAGAGGAAGAAGAACGATTAAATTTAAATAATTTAATGTATCAACAGATTCTTTTTAGCTGGACAGAAAAATAAAATAAAACTAAGGGTCATTAAATCCACGATAACATGGGAGTAATTTTCGGAAATCCTAGCTCTCCAATAATCCTATTTTTAACTTGATATATAACCCTTTATTTCCTTCTCAAAACATTTTTTTTCTAAGATTAATTTATTATCTTCCATATTTATTGTTAAGTCCTTTTGAAGCAGTTTGTTGGTAGCTTCTAGTTACGACTTCTTTTGATTATTCAACATATTGTTAAACGATCTCGTGGCACGTATAGGATAGAATAATATTGAGAGGTCGCATTTTGGAACTAGCTACATTATGATTATCTTCGCCAATATCATGGTATGAAAGTGACCTTTCCTGATGGGGGAGATTGTGGATTCTGAAGTGGTGGTCCTTTCCATCCGATTGGAGTTATATGGATCAGTCAAATCTTGATCTTTTTTAATGATCAACTCGCAAAAAATTGGCGCTAGAATTTTAAAATTATTAGTTAACATGTTTCTCACTTGATTTTATTATAATTAACAATATTGAACAAAAGCAAATGTATAGAGTTAAGGAAGCTACAATAAGCTTATGTTAAAAAAGGACAAGTTTTAAGTGCTATTAATTAACATATGCATTCCAAAAGCTCTACTTGTTTGGATCCTTATTTATACAAGTATTTTACGAATTTGTGAGTGCATTTAATGGATAGATTCCGTCACTTATTTAAGGTGGAAGCTAAGCCATCCACCTCTTAAGTTCAAGTATGCTCATGTTTTATATTCTACAATAAGTGGCTTGAGAATCCTCTCTAAGCTTTACTCGTTTGGATCCTTTCTTTGATAAGTCTCTTATGAATATGTGAGTGTGCCTAACAGACAGACTCAAACACTACTTGAAGACCAAAACCATGTAATATTAGCCTCTCAAGTTCAAGTATACTTGTGCATCATATCTTACTATAAGAGGTACAAAAACGACAAGTTTAGATACTGTTAATTAACATATGCGAACCAAGTCAAGTAACTTACAACAGGTAATCTTAACTTTCTGCTTTTTTCCTCCCCAAAAGCTTGGTAGTTGCCTTCTCTAATAAGCATAACAAAAAGCACATCACACTGAGAAAACGCGTTTTGGGTCTTTCAAAATAATGATTTGTTGGACATTATTGATAAAAGTGACTTGTACCATGTAAAAATTAGATCTGAAAAACAAAATATATCTTTGTAATGACGCAATTAGGTTAGCTAGGCCTTTTCATGACTTGGCATGCAACAGTGTTGAAAATAGGGGACCCAAAAATTTTCTTGCATTTGACACATTAAGAGGGGGAAAAAAAAAGCAAAAAAGAAAAATAGAAAAAGACCAATCAATTCTTGAGTGAGTTCCAAAAGTCGTTATTGTTCAATTGATTGAAATAATATTATTAATATTTTAAAATATTTTTAGTTGGTGGATATAAATATATATGTGTTTGTTCATTTTTGAACCAATTAATTAGGAGGGTCCAAAAAGCTCCAACTTTATGTAATAATGGACAGAGTGAAAATGAAGGGAATGTTTGTGGGTTTCTAAATCCCCATGCAATAGTAATGTAGTATGACATATTCAAAGAGCTTCGTGATAACCGTAATAATCACCAAAATGGGGTCACTTTATTCCATGTCTTCTCTTTGAGTCCTCAAGGAAAATCGTACACAGTTCCCGATTCTTTCAGAGACACACATAGTCCCCCTTTTCTTTTCAGGTCCTCGGTTTTGGCGGATGGTGAGAAAAAGAGATATGAGCCCATCAGGCATGAGGACCTCTCCCTCTCTTACGTGGGGAAAGAGAGCCATAATTTTTTTGAGGGTAGAGAATGGTCCACTAGGATTTGAATGTCGCAATGAGATAATCCGCAGAGTACTTTTGTTTTTGTTAGAGTAAATGATATATAGGGATAATTCTATAACCAAAATATAAAAATAAAATAGAATCTCTACCCCTTGTACGATACGGCGTTTAATTTTTTAACTCTCTTTACTAAATTTATTGCTTGATTGTACTTCTCTAAATTTGAATTTTAATATGGCCCGATGCCTAAAATTTGCGTTTGTTTTTTCATATATTCATCTACACATAATGTATTAGATAGTCAGAGGCATCCACAAACGAGAGAGTCGACGACGGCCTCTTTGAACCTTTTTATTTTTATTTTGTATAAAAAATTTTATAAAACTTATGTTTTGTCCTTCATTGGATGAAATTATATTTCATCATTTCAAAATTTACATTTCTTTATTTGCCCTCCTTAATTAGTTCAGTTATACTTTTCACCCCGATTAATTTTTTGCATTGTGTCCGTCCCTATGTCTAACTAACAATAATTTATTACTATTGATTTATCAACCATACATTCATATATATAAGTTAACTACAAATTATACCATATGCAATTTTTTTATTAAAATATTGTGTCATATTACCAACAAGAAATTATTTTGGAACTAAGCTTATGTGAGTTCTTATAATATTAGTCTAAAAGTTGATATATAAATATGTGATTGTCGGTTAAAAGATAAATGGCATATAATGTTCTTTTTTTTTTTTTTTTTGGAGAATATGGCATATAGTGTTCTTTCATTGTTGAAGGTTTTGACAATCGTTCAAACTAAAAGTATGCGTCAATATTTAAACTTAGAAGTGTAGTTACTTTCCCTTTTTACACTGCTTTCTTTATTTTGTTGAAGTCGATTTTTTTGTGTTTAGAATTTAGGAATACTAGCTTTGTCTCCCAAAAAAGAAATAGCAAAAAAAAAAAAAAAAAAGACAATAATTTAGTGGCCAGCTTGATCAATGACCAAATTAATGCAAAATTAAATCCCAAGAAAAGAAGAGCAAAGCAAAGATTTATTGAATAATACTAAGTGGAAGATGTTTATTTCTAGGTTAGTACCATAATTTTATTACATAATTTAAAAGCTTTTGTGTAAAAGAGAGAGACCCACTTGGAAACACCATATCTTTTATCTTTTTATTTATTTATTTGTTTGTTATTTTTATGAAATTTGATAGATATGTATTGTGAGAGGGCAAAGCTGAGTTGCCTTTGGTACTGGTGAATTCCGTCCTGCTTTGTCAGCACATGCAGTCCACTTTCCACTACAAAATCGACTTTGGACCCCAAAATTTTACCTCACCTACAAGAAAAGCACACCCACCTCGCATAAATTTCAGTCCCACTCCCATTCTCTCTCTATTTCCGTGTCTCTCTCTATCTCTGTCTCTCTCCTCAACTAGCTAGATCATCAAAGATCTAGAATAGATAATAAACAAGCTTGACATGAAACCACACTGCATGTATAACTGATTATATAGATATATAGCTAGGTGAGGATAAGTTGGAAAAAAAAACTGCCAAAAGAAAAAAACACCTACATATATTTACATCATTAGCTAGCCAACTGTACTATATGGTACTACTACTTCTCCTGAATCTTTATCCAATTTTACTTCTTTCTCTCTTTTGATCCTCTCGATCCAAGATCAACACCATGCTAGTTAAACACCATACTTAGAATTGTTGTTCAATCCACTCTTGTATTTTCTTTTGTTTGGAAGGCAAGAAAAAGAAGAAGAAAAGTTTCATCAAGTTCAATATCAATATGAGAGCCGGCGGCTGCACGCTTCAGCAGGGCCTCACAGCCGAGGCTTCGAGCGTCGTGAAGCAGGCGGTGACGCTAGCCCGCCACCGAGGCCACGCCCAAGTGACGCCTCTTCACGTGGCTAACACCATGCTCGCGGCTTCCACTGGCCTTTTAAGGACGGCTTGTCTCCAATCCCACTCCCACCCTCTTCAGTGCAAAGCCCTAGAGCTTTGCTTCAACGTCGCTCTCAACCGCTTGCCGGCGTCGAATTCTAGCCCCATGTTGGCGAATCACCACCATCATCATGGTACTCAACACCCCTCGATTTCCAACGCCTTGATTGCCGCCTTCAAGCGAGCGCAGGCTCACCAAAGGAGAGGCTCCATTGAGAACCAGCAGCAGCCGCTCCTTGCCGTCAAGATAGAGTTGGAGCAGCTCATTATCTCCATCTTGGATGACCCAAGCGTGAGTAGAGTCATGCGAGAGGCTGGTTTTTCGAGTACCCAAGTGAAGAGCAATGTTGAGCAAGCAGTTTCTTTGGAGATATGCTCACAAAGTACAAGCACCACCCCTAATTCCGTGAGTAGTAACAATAGTAAGTCTAAGGAGAGCAATCTTTTAATTGTAAATGGCTCCAAGACAGGCAAACCGGCTGCGATTTCGTTGGATCCGGTTAGGAATGAGGATGTTGTGAGTGTGATAGAGGGCTTGGTGAGCAAAAAATGGAGAAGTGTTGTGATTGTGGGGGAGTCCATTGGTAATATTGAGGGTGTTGTTAGAGGAGTGATGGATAAAGTTGAGAAGGATCAATTAGATGTTCCTCATGAGGGTTTAAGGGGTGTGAAATTCATACCATTTACTCTTTCTTCTTTTGGGAATTCTTCTAGAGCTGAGGTCGAGCAAAAGTTTGTGGAGCTCAAAAACCTCTTAAGGAGTTGTATGGCAAAAGGGGTGATTTTGTATTTGGGAGATCTCAAGTGGGTTAGTGAGTATAGGGCTAGTATTAATTCTAGTGGTGAACATGGTCGGGGTTATAATTATTGTCCTGTGGAGCACATGATTATGGAGATAGGGAAATTGGTTTGTGGGATTGGAGACAATGGGAGGTTTTGGCTCATGGGAATTGCCACTTTCCAAACTTACATGAGGTGTAAATCTGGCCAACCGTCTTTGGAGACCATTTGGGGTATTCATCCTCTTACAATACCAGAAGGAAGCTTGCGGTTGAGTCTCCTCACAACTGACAGGTAAAATGGTTATGGTGAAAAAAGTTTAAAAAATAGTTGTATACTTTTTTTTTTTTTTTTTTTTTTAATTTTTCATAAACTACAGACATTTTTTCTCCAATTGTGTATGGTCTTAAGAAATCAACTTAAGGATTGTAGAGATCCCACTAGTGATCTTTTTCTTAATGTAAAAGGAAGTGTAGAAAATTATTACATGTCTTCAAAGAAAAGGTGTTTCAACTTTCTCTTTCGGCCTTGTTTTTTTTCCCATCTTGTTTAAAAATAGAAAATGAAAAGTAAATAATAAACATAACAACTAGACATAGATTTATATGATGTCGATGAAAAATAGCAGTTGTTTTTCTTTCTCCTTTTTCTAATTTTTCTTTGATTGTTTAATGGAAGAGGGAATATTTCTACATATATGGTTTAGCAGATCCAAGCCTAGCACATTTTTTCTGCCTTCTGTATCATTATTAGTTTATATCTATTTCTTTTTTTCTTTACCCTTCAACTAAGAATGTCCATTTCTTATCAACTTTACTTCTTTTCTCTCTTCAATATCAGGGGCCTGAAAAGTGATGAATCCACCACTAAAAACAATGGGACGTCTAAAAGCTTGATAGTTGATCATGATCGAGGTAATGGAGACAAGCATGAGCTTACTTGCTGCGCCGAATGCTCAGCCAAGTTTGAGGCCGAAGCTAAATCCTTGCAAAGCACTACTAATACTTCTAATAGTACTACTCACTCCACTACTTCAAACCTCCCTGCATGGCTTCAACAGTGCAGAACCGAGGCCAATGAAATTAGATCTAAAAATAAGGTACTTAATAAGTATTCCAATATCCGATCTGAATGATCTATTGATGCTAGTTGTCACTTCTCATTGTTTATTTATTTAAAAAAAATCTTTAATTTTGTTATGATATACATTAGCTGTAATAATGATACTAAAATTTTAATATGCAGGAAGTTGATGAAAGCTAACCTTTTTTTTTTTTCATTTTGCAATAATCTTTTTTTTTTTTTTTTTTTTTTTTTTGCGCTATAGAACTGTGTCCCGGTCGCAGAACTTTGCAGAAAGTGGAACACATTTTGCTATTCATCTCATCAGCACCAACCGAATGCTTTCAACTATTCTTCTTCAGAGAAAAACCCCATCACATTCTCTTCCGTATCGCCTTCTTCCTCTGCTTCTGGTTTCTCATATGATCATCATCATCATCAACAACAAAACCCTAATTATCAGTCATGGAGGGACCACAGTTTCTGGGTATCATCCGAAATTCCGAACAAGAGTACCATAAGTCCAATTATTGAGCCAAGTTTGGGAATGTACTTCCCAGAGAACAAGGAAAATTCGTCAAAACAGCCAATGTCGATTTCTTCCAATCCCAATTCTACCCCTACTTCAGCTTCTTCAAGCGATCTCATGGAAGCCGAGTACTCGCACAAGTTCAAAGAGCTCAACTCGGAGAACCTGAAAACCCTATGCAACGCACTGGAGAAGAAAGTGCCGTGGCAAAAGGATATAATCCCCGAAATCGCGAGCACGATCTTGAAGTGCCGGTCAGGCATGGTAAGAAGAAAAGGGAAGGTGGGATTCAACGTGAGTAGTACAAGTAATACTGTTGATCATGACAATATTAATCACCCCAAAGAAGAGACCTGGTTGTTCTTTCAAGGCGTTGATACGCAAGCCAAAGAGAGGATCGCCAAGGAGTTGGCTAAGCTCGTCTTCGGTTCAACTAACGACTTCGTTTCCATCACTCTAAGCAGTTTCTCGTCGACAAGGGCAGATTCGACGGAGGATTACGGCCGGAACAACGCCAACAAGAGGTCGAGGGACGAGCAAAGTTGCGGCTACATCGAGAGGTTCGGCGAGGCGGTGTCGTTGAATCCCCATAGGGTGTTTTTGGTCGAAGATGTTGAGCAAGCGGATTTTTTTTCGCAAATGGGTTTCAAGAGAGCCATTGAAAGAGGAAGAGTAATGAACTCGAGTGGCGGAGAAGTTGAGCTTAGAGACGCAATTGTGATTTTGAGCTGTGAGAGCTTTAGCTCAAGATCAAGAGCTTGTTCTCCTTCTTCTAAACAGAAGATAGATCAGCCTAAAGATCAAGGTTATGATCATGATCATCATGTTGTGGAGGAAACAAGTCCTTGCGTGCCGTTGGATTTGAACGTTTCCTTTGATGATCAAATGGATGATCAAAATGGGAGTGCTTATGAAGATGATGATCAGTCAATTGATGATATTGGTCTTCTTGAGTCCGTGGATAGAAGGATTATTTTCAAAATTCAAGAAGTACTATGAAGAGAAAAAAGAACTTTTTTGTGTTTAGTTAGGGTCGTTTGCATTTGATCTCTCTCTCCTTTTTTTTTTTCTTTTTTTTTCTTCTTTTCCTTTTTTCTAAGTTCTCTTTGTTAATTTTAACATGCCTTTAGAATTTTGACACGCATCCTAGGGCTGGGGATTAAAAAAAGGATTAATTGCCTCCTTATGTAAAACTCATGTATATTTTAATGCATGATATTGATATTTGTTAATTAGTGGGTTATTAGATACTTCAATTTTCTCACGTATGATCTCTTTTTCCTTTCTTTCTTTATTTTGTTTCTTCTTTGACAATATATTTTTTCAGTGGTCAATACTGAAAAAATTACCTTCTCATAAGTATTTATTTTTTATTGGTCAGATCTATTAAAAATATACTGATTTTAAGTAGATTTAATAGTTTAATAACATGTATTATCGATAGGATGTTCCACCAAAGAAACACTTTTTTCGATGAACCACCTTTTTGCCCACAAAATTACCTATATACTACGACTTTTGAAACGCTATGTTTGTTTTCCAACATGTATACATTTTTTTTGCTGTTTTGTTTTTGGTGTTAATAAAGGAAATATCTCTTTTTTAAATTGATATTGATTTGTTTTGTTCTCGTGTAATGCTGATTCGTTCACGGGATCCAAATCTCACAGTACTTGTGCATGCACCATATAACTGTTTGGGTGAATTTCGAGGAAATATCCATCTTTGTACTGTTATGTGTCACTTTGCATATTGTTTACGAAACATCAAGATAATATAAATTGGATGCTTTGAAGAGTACAATTTCGGTAACAAAGGTTGAACAAGAACTTTGGCAATGGCCAGCAAAAAAGGTTTTGGGGGTAAAAGGAATAAGTATATTTTACTCGGGATGCGTCATCACATCATAATCAAGATCAGTTTCATTAAATCTATTATGTAAAGTGATTTTTTTAAGGTAAAGAATGTGAACTAAAGTATAGTATATATATGATCTGATCATTAGTTCCTATCTCTCCATTGCTTTAAAATCATATATGTCATATCGTATTTCATTATACATGGGAATTATAATGGTAATTTAATGGGATGTGCTGTTTTTTTTTTTTTTTTTTAAGTTCGGACAAGTTAGTTTTTTCTAAGATCAGTTAGGGTCCATCGGGCAAGGCTTTTGCTTGTGCTTTTAGTTAGTAGAAGAAGAAAGCAAAAATTGTGGTTTTTCAACAAGTATTTAGAATCATATTTTTAAAAAGGCTTAAATGAGTTAAAATGGTTTTAAAATTTTTTAATAAGTAATAAAAATATTATAATGAAGTTTATTAGTCTTATTCAAACTTTGGTATAAGTTTTAAAGTCTATTTTAAAAGTGTTTTTTTGAGAAGCTATATTTTATGGTTTTGACTGAAAAAACTTTAAATAGGATCATCCAAATACTTTTAGACAAAGCTTTTGGACCCCAAAAATCAAAAACAACTATTAGGAAACCTCTCGAACAAGCCGTTATACTCTTTTAACGACAGATTATTTAAAAAAATAATGATTAAGTCCAATAATCATGAAAAGCATCACTATGATTGTTAAAACTTAGAATAAGCCAGTTGATAATATAATTTAAACCAAAAGTTTAAACTAAAGTTGGGTTTGAAATTCATATATTTTGTAAGAGAAAACATTTTAATAAAGTTGGTTTGAATCACAGATTTATGACTTGAATTAGTTCCGGAGAAGTGTTCATATTTTGAAACTCGTGATACTGTATCTCATCTAATTTTAGTCTAATCATCGCACAACTAGGTGATCAACGATCGATATACTATTATTTGCACATCAGAAATAATCTAGGACTAAACTTTATGTTCCAAATACTCCAAGTCCTAGGAATTACTTTTTCATTGGTGGACCCTATACCCCCTTCTTAATCCTGTCTGCGTCAAAAAGGATTTTGACAAGAAGAAGAGAGCCCCAAATTTTATTTATTTATTTATTTTTTGTCAAATTGCATGCCCTATTGTCATCTTGAGGGGAAAAAAAACCCGCACCAATTTCTTCCTTTTCAAGGACTATATGATTCTATAACCATAAGTATACATATGTGAGCGCGCAGCTTGGATCTCATTATATAATTATTAAACAAAATTTTTCTTTAGCAAAAAAAAAAAAAAAAAAAAAAAAAAAAAAAAAAAAAAGCAATCGATTTGAAGAACAACCCCAACATTAATATAAACTTTATCTGGGTTAGCATGAATTACGTGCATGGTCCTTCCTTTGTGAAGAAATTAAAAAATTTAACCAAACCAAATGGCAAGAGGGACCAAATTAGCCAGTTCTAGAATATAGGTTGAACTAGAAAGTTTTGGTTTGAACTAATTTTATTACCGCATTTTCTCTTTTAAAATTTGAATTGATACAATGTTTTAAGTTTAAATTTTCTAACCTGTTTGAAAGCTAATGAATGAAAAGTTGATTATCACATATCTACAAACACACATATATATATCTTGTTTTACCGGCCAAAGGAATCTATAATATTTGCTTTTGAAAAGAAAAGGAAAAGAAAAGTTGGCCATGATAACGCAGTTAGGGTACTAGAATTGTGTTTCTCACTACTGAAAACGTAAAGCCACGAGAATGGCATGGTTTGAAAAGGCCATGCAATAATATTAATTCTACGAAACTTTAAACAAAGTAGCCAATGATGAAAGGGCATTATGTATATAGACGCAGAGAGCATCTACCAGCTGCAGCTGTCTGTCGGAACAATAGCAACACGAGCAATAAAGCACCGCTGATGACAAGCAAATATATATATAAACACACTTACACACATATATGCATACAGTTATATGTATGTATGTTCATGTATGTATGCTTGCTTTAAACTTTATTCTACTTGAGCTTTTATCACTAACAAAGCAAAATTGTCAGCTTAAATCATGTCTCCAGGTATCAATTTGCCAGCTAGCTTTTAGTATTCTACTCCAATATTGTTTTCTCTTTACTCTCTCTCCCCTTTTTCCCCCTTCCTTGATTTGAGTAGAAATCGAAAAGTTTTTAATGTTTTTCTATTTAAATGTTACTAGCATTATTCTTATCCATCATTTTAGTAGGTGGGTAAGGCTGTACTCTTTTGTTAAGTAGAGTATGAGTGTTTGCTACCAAGCGGAGCTCTGGTAACACTGAACTTACTTTTAAGTGATTTGATAAATGAGAGATTTTAGATTGAAAAAAGCTTAAAATTTGTCGGCATCTTAATTAATGTTCATTGCCCTTTAGATGGAAGTGGTATGTTTTGTCTTTGCAGCCGCAAGTAATTATAGCTCAATGCAAACATTTTTCTGAAGACCTTATGATCACATATCATCTTACCCCATACTTTTTAATTAAAAAAAAAAACACAAAGTAGAGAAATAAGAGTCTCAGCTTAATCCAATTACCTTCTAGTTACTAAGTATGCTAAGTAAATTGCATTGTTGCATTTTAAAGTATTTGTTTTTTTGCACAATGCACCCCATACATTTAATCTTAGAAAAATACACTTTGATTTTTGAAATTATTGACAACTGAGGTCCAATAGCCAATAAGTGTTAAAAAATATATATAATTTTGGTTATAAGATTCACATGTGAGTTATCAAGTGAGTTTTTTTTAAGAATAGAACTCGTTATTTGAAGGAAAAAAATTGAAGCTTAACAAGTAGAAAAAAGTATTAAATAGTAATTAATAAAGTAGTTATTGGACCTCAATTGCCAATGATTTTAAAGTTAAAATTGCATTTAGCTAAGATTGAAATTTTAACATGCATTATGCAAAAAGCAAAATGGTTTAGGTTATAACCATGCAATTTACTTAGTTAATTGAATTCACCAACCTTTATTCATGAATACATGATGCATATGTATGTACACTTTTTTAATTAATAGAGGAAAACAACCACTTGAGTAGTTTGTTATCTCTATTTTCATGTCTATTTGGTTGTCATTATCCCCTTCTTATTTGCTAGATTATTTAAATTTAACAACTTAACTTAGAAAGAAACCCAAAAGAAAATCTGAGAGGACGAAAAAAAAGAGCATCCCTCCTAGTTTAAAAAGAAAATCTCAATTAGGACCTGAATTTAACCTGTAATTTGGAAGACTCCTCCAGTCTCTACTCACCATTGAAAGCAAAACACCGGTGCAGACCACCATTATGACGACTTTAAAGCTAAATGAACTGCAACAGTTGAAAGTTTGTTAATTAAAACTCCACAACATCTACACGAAGAATTGTGAACAAAAGAGACTGGAATTTCTTCAACCATACGAGGGGAGTGTCATGTCAAAACATGCGGAATAGACCAAGTGCCACTAGTTTGAAAGTGAACCACAGGATATTTTAAATTACCAACGTTTATTCATATTATTATTTCCTAGATATATAAAGAGATAAGAACTAAATAAAGAGACTTCGTACATTCTAGTAGGTTGACACTCATTAAATAACTCAACTATAGCTCTCACCCTATTTTACTAAAGAGATATATAAAAAAAAAAAAGTTTAGAGTCCCAAACATAATGGAAAACCCAACAAAAGAAAGTTATAGTAAGACATAACTCTACAAAGAAGGTAAATGAAAATAACTGAAAATAAACATCGGTATCATTTATACATTTTGAAACTCTTATGTTTTCAAACATGAAGACTGTGGGCATTCGTCTTTTCAGAATCGGTGGTCATATTTTTACACAACTTATTCTTTTATGCCAATTTATCCCAAAACTGTAAAACCACTAATTTTATTTCTTTCTGAGCAAGTGTATAATTATTGATTTTCCCCTTGACTGTATATTTCTGTAATTCGTAGCCTCTTTAACATCTCCAGCCTAACCTCTTTATTGTCTATGATGTTTTCTTGATTTAAGAGACATGAGGACTTTTTTTGCTTGCTCTGTTTGATCTGCCCACGAAAGTCTATAGGCTCCCTCAATATTTTAACTATCTGATTATTATATTCAACAAAAGAACAGTACTAATTGGAACCTTTATTCATATTAGTATAATGGTTTTACAAATGAAAAGTTATTAGTTACGATATATATATACACAGACATATATGTATATGAAACCATAATTAGCTTATAAAAAAATAAAAAAAATAAAAAAAAAACTGTTTATGCAATTATTTTAACCCGCTAGAAGGTTCCCATCCTAAGCAATATGAAGAAATTTTTACAAATATTATTACGACTAGTTAATCCACTTATCAAATTACGAATAGATTGGCATTATGTGATCGAGTACTTTTCTTTTTACTGTTTAAATTTCCTTACTTTAATGACTCGTACATATTTGTTTCCCTTGTGCTTATCCAAATAGTATGTAACCCATTAGCAACAATAGTACGTAAATGACAAATAGTTACTTTCGTATGCATATTATTACTAAATATTAAAGGAGTCCGGACTTGAAATCGTTGCATTTCTTCCTTAAGAAGTAAAGAAACTCACTTGAATACTATTCACAATTACAAATATTGCAAGTTCTTAGGCATTGTACCGTAATATATGTAACAACAAAACTAGAGTCAATTCTCGCTCGCATTTGATTGAAAACTTTTAAAAGTACTTTTTCTTGCATTTAATGAATTCTTGGAAGAAAGAAAGTATTTTTCTAAATTGAAGCTAAGCATATTACTTACAAGAGAATATATGTACAAATTAAGAACTTTAAAGTACAAAATAAGCCTTTACCATAAACGAAGTTGAGTTATAACCTCTTATTATTAAGTTCAGACACTTGAGCTGTTTGCCAAAAGGTCTCAAATTCATTTCGAGTGTATTAAATTCTCTTAATTTATCGTTTTGATTTTAGTATCACGCATAAATTATACATACATACGTACATATATATATATATATATTTATATTTATATATATTTGTAGGTTTATGGTTGCACATGCACATAGATTTTTTATTATCATTATTTTAACTGTTTGTTACTCTTTATTTCTTTCTTTCCCCTTTTTAGTCAAATTATTCCACTATGATTAAACTCGAATAATTTGGCATATATAAAATTGATCATGATGATCTCAATAACTTAATAAATTACAAACAAAAAAAATCAATTAGCAATATGGTTATTAAAAATCCACATAAATATTCCAAATCATGATGGGTATCCCATATGCTAATTATGTCTTCTTTAAAAGTTTGAGCTGGGCCTAAGATATATATAGATATATATATATTTTGTAATCTGTGTGTACTAAAGATTAGCATATATACACTCACACATGTAAAATATAAGCATTATACACGAAAACTATTTTATGAATTTTAAATAATTGATTAAAACTAACCAAAAGCTAAATTAGTAGCCCATTACCAATTAAGAACATAAAAAAGGATAATAATATTGATAATGCAAGTATAATATGTGTAAAAGGGGAATGTTTGGAGCCCACAAAGTAAGTGTTACAATTCATAACACAAGGGTTGTTTAAAGGAGAAGCAACTTTTTCTGCTTTGGAAGAGAAAAGCAAAATCTTCCCTAAGAAATATCAAAAGAGCACTACTTTTCATGACTTGTGATGCATTTTGTAAAAGAATAACTTTTTCTTTCTTTGATTATCGTATCCCAACATTCTCATCTTTGGAAAGTGTTGGAAAGTTATGGTATAAGGGGCTCAAAATAAATAAACTAAAGTAAAAGTTTAAAGAAGGAAACAATTAAAAAAAAAGAGAGAGAGAGAAAAGGATTAAGAAAATCATAGATAAGCATCTCTTCTTTAAACCTTAAAGATGTTGCTACTTTAGAATCACAAAAAAGATCATTATCTCCACAGCTTTAAATTAAAACCCTAAGCGTAAGTAGGGAATTTGTCGCTTGTGGCTTTTGAAAAAGATTAGGGATGTTTTTGTAACTAAGTCATTGTGTGAACTGGATGACAATGGTAGTGTTTGGTGACTCTCTCTCTCTCTCTCTTTCTCTCTCCTTCTTTTGAACTAAATCTATCGGCTTAATGTTATTTTATTCCCTTCTACTTTTAACTCCTCTTTTGTTACTTTTTTTCCAATTTCTTGAAAGGAAGAAGCCTCCACGTTAGACCACTTTTCTTTTCACTGTTATTCTTTTTCTTTTATTGTCCCGCCGGAAGGTTGTAACACTTCCCTAACATACTTAATGGTTAATTTTGCTTATCAACATGGACTTGTCAAGCCTGCTAGTATTGGCATATCAAGACAGACGGAATATTTTATTAATTGCATTAGTTGATTTTAGTTCAGATACCCAATGCTTTAAGAGCCTGTTTGGAAGTGCTTTTTATAAGTTGCTTGAGAAATTTAGGGAAGATGCTATAGAAAAATCTAATGGATTGAACTTTGTCGCATTCCAAAAAAATCTTGCATTCACTGCCATGCTGTTTAAACACAATTATTTTATTAGACAATTATACCCTCTTGATCAACAAGTATTTCAATAAAAAACCATATATCAATTTAATTAACATGAACCATAAAGCTTAAGAGTATATTTTGTATTCTAAATAATTGTGTGACATGGCCATAAAATTTTCTACAAATATTGTTTCTTTGTTGTATAAATCAATCAAAGTCTAGAATTTGTGGCATTTTTGTAAACACCCCAAGTTGGTTTTGGCTTCCTAAGTCCAAAAATTGTTTTTGAAAGTGTTTGAATAATTTATCAGAATTGCTTCCTATCAAAGTCACAAAATATGGCTTTTCAAAAATGTACTTCTAAAATAGGCTTTGAAACTTATATCAAAGTGTTAATAATACAATATAGGCCTAAGTATAACATTTTCGTAATTTTAAAAAAAATGAAACCATTTTTGACCCATAAACGCTCTTTTAAAAATATGGTTTCAAATACTTACCGAAAAGTTATAGATTTTCCTTCTTTTCTTCTATTGACTAAAATCACAAGTAGAAGTTGTGTCAAACAAGCCTAAACTGGTATAATATAATATATGCATAAGACCTTACTAATTAATGGAGGCAACCAAAACAAATTGGTTATATTTAGCAAGTAGAACATTGTTATACATCACTAGGCCCATGTAAAAATATGAAAAATGGGAAAAAAATCAAGTTGGTATTTTTGTTCTTTGTGTTTTGTGCAGTGTAATATTAAAACGGTATCTTGACATTTAAAAATGTCATCCTAGTATTCTAAAACCGTTTTTTGAGACATAAAATATCTCTTCAACGTATTTTCTCTGTTTTATTTTAGTAGTCTAGAATTAAGGGAGAAAAAGACAAAAAAAGACAAGTAAATATTATCATTGTATAAATATCAATTAATGATAGTTTTGGTCCTTTTTTTTTAAGTTTAGGCAAATTGAATAAAAAGAAAAAAAATAATATATTTGACAGCTGTGGTCTAAACTACTTTTTCAGTTATAAAAAATGTAAAGCTCTCACATGCTACAGCAACAATAAAAAAAATCGCTATAATATAAAACTCTCATATATTACAATAAAAACAATTCTAATCAATAGTTCTACTACCTGTTAAACACCTAGTTAATGTTCAATAAATTGATTTTATGGTACAAAGATAAACATCTAATAACGTGAGAATATGTACCATATTAGTATCGTAGAACGCAGAGTATTAAATGTCCTTTTTTTTTTTCAGAAAACAAAGATACTAAAGTGATTTTTTGCGGTTGTCTCTTCCATGGTCAAACAACATCGTACTAATCTATATACATAGATATAGCAAGGATGTGGTAAATGTAGATAACTAAATCAAAAACAATTGAGGAACGCTCCAAGGCCAAGACATATACCACTAATACAGTCATCCATTTTCTATCAAAATCTTGTTGTATATCTTTCATTTGAAATGGTTATTATTTTCTGTAGTTCGTTAAAAGAAAGAGATCAGAATAATCACTAAGATAACATTTAATGTCATGGACACTAGTATAGACAGAGCGTTAGAGTACAATTTTGATTCATAGTCTAAAACTAAGATAATAGTTAGTCAAACCGTCATCTTATCTACCATTGTAGTATGCCAAATTCATACAAAGACGGTTTTTAGGTATCGTCTACTATGTGCGTGAAATCTTTTAGAGTCCATGAAGAGCCTTCTTTTTAAAAGGGAATTGCCTACATAATTTTAGGTTGACTGAGCCGAAATCAAGCTCATCTTTTTTTGATGCCTAAATCTGTTTTTGGATCTTTACTTTATGTAAACATGGCTCGTTCAGTCACTTCACTCGTAGCTTCGCCAAAAGCGATTGGTCGCCTCCTTTCCTCCGTCAAAAGATGCTTAGCTAGAAGGGACGAAGGGGGAAGCTATCGTAGAAGCTTTGCCCCTTAAATCCTTTTTACCAAAAAAATATTACCTTGTTAAAATCCTTTTTACAAGAAAATATTTGCAAAAAATTATCATTAAAAGTCTCTAAAATATTTTTTTTACTAAATATATTACCTTGATTAAACAACAATTTTTAAATATTATTCATAAATTAGACAAACATGATTTGTATTTCATCAAATAACACAGTCAATTAATTTTTTAAGAAATTTATTATAGATCCTTCCTCTTATTTATGATCAATATGTAACACAAATACTACAAATAAAGTTCTCTACAAAATCTAACTTACAAAAAATACTTTGAACATGGCAGCAAACAACAACAAAAAATAAACGATTGTAAAAGTAAAAGATGAAGAAATTAGGAGAAAAACATCTCAGCAAACATCATGATGAGGTCATGATAAACGGCGAATATGGTGGCAAGGATGACGACCCAATGGTCGTGGGAGTCCCAGCGGCAACGACAACGGCCATGGTAGGGGTTGAAGGAATAATGATTGTAGAAGATAAATAAATTTAAGAGAAAAACTTTTAAGTTTTAAGTTATAAAGAGAAAGAGAGGAGATTTTAGAGAGAGAATGAGGAAATTGAGAGAAAAATAGAGTTTCTAAATGAGAGAGATAGAGGTATGGAAGAAAGTTGCTTGGAGTTGTAGACGGAATGAGAAAATTTGAATATTTTTAGAAAACAAAACTAGAGGGGGAAAGTGTGCCCTTTTTTTGAATTTGTTTGGATATTACACAACCGTTTTTGGAAAACCATTAGCATCTTAGACGACAGTCTTCAAAAAATCATCGTCTAATAAGATATTTGGGAAGTATAGTTAGAATTAATTTTAGTTAAAAACATTGTACGTGTGAGACCTTGACACTCACTACAAGAAAAACTACATTTAACGACATATTATTTACGACATGTATTTTTTAAATGTCGTTAAAAAGCACATACAACGACATTTCTAACAAAGATGTTGTTAATAACATTTGAAACAATAATTAACGACATCATATAGATGCCGTATTAAAGGTCTCCTTTTAACGACAATAGTTTAGTGTCGTTAAATTATTTAACGACAAGTAGGAGATGTCGTCAAAGCCTTGGAGATTCCACGACATCCCTTATAGACGACATCTTGACCAATGTCATTTATAAGGGGTGTCGTGGAATCTCCAAAGCTTTGACAACATTTCCTACTTGTCATTAAATAATTTAACGATACTAAACTATTATCGTTAAAAGGAGACTTTTAATACGACATCTATAGATGTCGTTAATTATTGTTTCAAATGTCGTTAATGATATCTTTATTGGATATGTCGTTGTATGTACTTTTCAACGACATTCAAAAACTACATGTCGTAAATAATATGTCGTTAAATGTAGCTTTTCTTGTAGTGACTATAGCAACGTTTTGTTTTTTTACTGTAGCTATTGAGAGCTTTGCTAGAACCAATTGATAGAGCCAAATACCCTCTTATATGCGCGTGTAGATTTTCAAAGCACAAAAATCCCTGTGTCACTTTTTTTGAATATTAAACTATGGTTTTAATTAAATTGTTTTCCAATGACGTCGTCTAATATATTAATTGTACCAGTGAGAATATTAAGAATATTTATAAAAATGATCTTACACCCCAAATTCGACCAGGTTAACCAATAGTGCAATCATTCTAACCAATCCTTGGACTCTCGTATTTGATTGCACATGAACATGATTTATTATTCGTTTCCTCTAAGGACAGTATAATGTGGATGAACTAAATATTTATCTTTTATAGAATGGAGCCACGTGCCCACCATTATATATATATATATATATATATATATATCTTGAAACAAGAGTTCTTGTGAATTAAGTTCATGATCTATAATTCTCTACTTTTACGATTACGAGCATGATATCCCTGTCAGAATACACTCGATTATTTTAATTAGATGTGAGAGAGTCATTTGGGAATCTAATTTTTGCCCTCAAAAGCAGGAAGAAGAAGATAAAGCAAATGCCTTTTTTTTTATTTTTTATTTTTTGCAAAAAGAAAACTTAGATGTTATTTGATTGCAGAAAGTGGGTGTCCCTTTTAAAAACACTTACCCTTTTCTCATGACAGTTGAGCTCCTTGATTGTGGATGGTATTTGAAGTACTTTCTTTTCTTCTGTGCAAATGCATCTTTTCGTACGGTATAATATAGATGATGGTTCAACTTTTCTCCACTGTTTACAATTTATAAGACTAAAACTTGATCATTGTCATAATTGATGCTGCGTCGTACAGAAACACATGGAGCGCATTTTTTTGGCACTGATTTTACTGTGTTGCCTAATAGTTTACTCCCATATGTTTGTACCCAAAATAAGGTGCTTCCAAAGGTATCTATATTGGGAGCACATCCGTTTGAGATCCAACTCTAGGGTTTAAACGGCATACTCTATTTTAAAGTTTAAAATGTATATTGTAATATGAGAGGGTTTTACAATACCGTAGCATATTTTTACTTTATATATTATAACACGTGAGAGTTTTATATTATTTATGGTTTGAAATCTAAAACTCAAACTTTTTACGTAACACAATTAAAGTCACATCATATTAAAAAAAAATGTAAGAATGACATATATAGAACAGACCATTTTAAAACAAAACCCCACAGATAGAGTGTGTGTATATATATATCATCAAACCAATTGTTCAATTTTAATTAATTAACATATTAATCGTTTAACACAAAAGATGTTCCACCCTCATTGTTGGTTTTAGTTTGTAGCTAATTAATTTGTTTAGAGAACTAGTTTTATATCCGCTATATTTTATGATGACACATTGGTTTACAATTATGCTGCAATTAAGAAATAAATTAAGATTGAGTGGCCGACAAACCACAAAAACACTTTAACTTAACTAAAGCGAATAGATCTTAAATCTACGGGAGCAATTCAATTATTTGATCAACTTAATTGGAATATAGAGAAGAAGTAGGAGAAGAAGAAGAAGATTAGCGAGGAAGGAGAACATGTGATCATTTGAAATTCCAGGTGTTAGACGCCTAGAACAAAAATATTTAATTATGTATTTCTTAATAACATTTATTTTTACTTAGTAATGTTATTCCTCATCTATTTCATACATTATAATTGTCAACGTTATTGTCTAATTGTGATTGATTTTAAGAGTTTACAAGGAAACTAACTGCTATAATTAAACCTTTATAAATATGATGCACAAAAGGTTTTACGGTAAAAGTCTAAATCTATAGTCTGCATTTAGTGAAACAAAGTTGAATGCTATGCTTTTCATAAAATGGTAGAAAAAAAAAAAGAATCTATTACTATTATTAAAAAAACCCTCAAAATATAAGGTACAAAAATAACTAAAAAAATGTGGCAGAAAGAATATTCTGGTGGTAATTCCACACCTAACTCTATTACATAGTGAAGAGTTTGAATCCACCGCTCTTAAATTTTAAAAAATATATATATATTAAAAAATGAAAATAAATACTCCATTTTTCAATTTTAAACTTGTCACTTGCATGTTATGCATGATAGATGGTCCTACGTCCAGTATTGCACGTGATGTTTAGAGCGGCCCAATTTTTAGGAAGTGGTCCTGACCCAATTGCTAAGCCAGGCCCACTAGCCCGACTTGTAATGTCGGCGCGCTTCTTTTACGATAAAAATTTCCGATTTCATTCTCTTAAATATTTTCTTTTCTCCGCTTTTGATCTTTTATTTTCCGAGGGTAACTCATGATGTCAAAAATAGAGGGAGTACAAGGAATGATAGGACAATTAGAAATACGCTTCATTTGAAATCCTACAATTTTCACACTCGATTACTTCAAAGTAATTTTTGAGGTTATAAATTTAAGCTCCTTTTGGTACAACTCGAGCAAAATAGTGAATGATGAAATTTTGGGGAAAAAAGTGCTTATTTTTTTAATTAGAGAAAAAATAGCTTTTTTTACAATAAAAGAAGTATTTCATTTAAAGTCTGATGGAACTTAGTTTAAACCACAAAAGTAAAATTCAAACTAACTTTGTTTGTTTTTTTTATAAAATTTAAATTTCAAAATGAACTTTAATTCAAACTCTTGATTTAAATTACGTATTTATATAACCAATTAAGGTCATATTTGGAACCCAAATATGACCACAATAATTACAACTCAACAATTGATTTACTTATCAATTTTGTTCATCAATTAATGCGAATAATAAAATTGGTGAAGAAAACTGAAACAAATATTGATCTGTTATAAAAGGATTTTTCCAAGCTTTAGCTCGGTGGGTGCCTAGTCCTTGATTTAAGAAATTGAAACTGAGTTTTGATCAAATTTGTTGGTCTAATTCATCCCAAAAACACTCTTATAGTTTAAGGTGAGAGGAGGCTTAGATTCGGGACAGTACGGGTTCAATATTGTGCAGAAATAATGGTTCGAACAAAAAAAAATTATAGTTCAAACTAGTTTTGTTAGAGTATTTTCTCTCATAAAATTTGAATTGTTATCGTATGTTCAATTCAAATCATGTTTCCAAACACCCTCTTAATGATTAAAACTTTAGTAACAATGTTGTGCCTTCGTATTATTGTTGATCTTTTAACAACTGTCCAATCATTCATTCAACAAGATTGGGGAAATTTTTTAAAAAAAGGCAAATTAAATTATGCTAAAAATTACAAGTGGCGCCCTAAAAAAGTTGATCCCCCTTGTCTCTCACAAGGACAACTCCTAAACGTTAATTGTCCAAGTGATTAATTAAGGAGACGACAAAGGGGGTGCGTCACCTTGAGGGCCTACTTGAAGAGAGCCTTAGCTTAAGCCATAAGCCTGTTTGGGATAAGAGACATACTCATTAGGGCAACAATCCCTTGTTACCTTTAATTTGTTGGAGACAATGAACTTATTCTTAGGCTCCTTTATTTTCTTTTCCTTTCCCATCTTTAGGAACCAACTTGTCTCTTTACTTTGGAAACCTTTTTCCTAAATATTGCACCATAAATTGTATACCTAAGTAACTTTTGGGAGCTCTAATCATCTATATATCTTTCTCCAGATATGATTTTTTTTTTTTTTTTTGGCTTTTTTTTCCCTTCTAAATAATGGCACTTCCTTTATCAGAGATCTCTAACCCCCTTTCGTTATGTGTAAAGTCTAATATTATATTTACATTCTTTTATACACTTGGCGCATATTGCTTTTAACGAATTTTTCTTTTCCTTTTTTGCTAATCATTTTGCTCTGGTGCTTTTCTTTCTTTTTCTTACCCTAACGAAATGAAAGTTGAATATAGGAAAGTTATGTCCTAAAGGAGTATATGTATTCATACACACGTTTGAATGAGATATTAATACTATGTGAATATGAAACAGGTTGGTTAAATAGATGCCAAAGAATCGGGAAGTTTTAAATTCCTAGCATATAGACAACTTGCTATTGAGACAGAAACTATTTAAAAATGGGGAAAAAATTCCCCTTAATGGCCTAAATTATGGAATTTGGCCGAAAAATATCATTATATTGCGGCAAAATACCGAGTCTTCTCACCCAATTCCATAACAACAAAATATATTTTCGCCCAAAGCTAACAATATCATCAACAATTGTCTTATTTAACCCAAATTAGAGTGATCCGATCTTGTCATAAAAGCTATACGTAGATGAACCACATAACAAATTGATACGCGCTTGAATGAGATATAGATGTTGAAAGTTCTTCTTCCTTTAGAGGGACCACTTCTCCAACATAACATCTAGAAGTAAAAAACATAATATGATTGTCTTTAAAAATAACATCAATGTTAAAGAAGTGTAACACTAAGAATTTACTTAAAAAGTGTAACAAAAATATTTTTCACCTTTACAAGGTCAACATTATGTTCAATCTTTAAAACCATATTTTAATGACAATTACGTTATACTTCTACAACATGGATATAACGTTCAATAAAATATCATGTTATGTTTTTCACTTTTACATGTTACAATGAAGGGACCTCCTGCCAGATGGACCGTAGAAAATCCCCTATTAATTAATACTATGACAATAAAACATGTTGGTGAGGTATCATAACCATGCATGGAAACCCTTGTTGCCGATGTTAAACCAAAAAAAAAAAAAAGTTTTTAAAATTCCTAGCATAGACAACCAAACACAGCATAACAAAATGATAGACAAGTATTGTTAATTTAAAGCCCTAGCTTGAACAGATTGTCTAGTTTCTACTTTTGAAAGTATGTGAAAGAATAAATTTGCAGAAGCGCTTTCCCTTGCATCGAATTGTACCAAAGTCATTTCTCTTACACATCTTGAAAAACACAAACACAACAAACTATACAAACATACAAAATTTTATACACACTATAAGGACCCTCAAAAAGAAACTGTCAATTTGAGTCCTGCACCTAGAGAGAGAGAGAGAAAGTAAGAGAGAGAGAGAGAGTTGTTGTTTGGCCATCTAGAAAAGACAAGGGGTAAGGCAAGCATGGAGACAAAGTTTCCACAAACCCTTAGAGCCGGCCTTTCGCAGACTTTAAGAAAAGGGGGAGGTCCCTAACAGATGCCTCTTTCTCATAAGGTCACTGTCCCATTACGTCCTCTTTTAAATTCTTTTTGCATGAAAGTAAAGGAAAAATTCTCGGATCCAGAAGCCCTTAATATGATGGTGTGTATATATATATATATATATATATGTAATATTACAGATATATATATAGATATATAGAACGATAATCGTGGATCACATTTATTCCTTTCCCTCTCTCTCTTTCATTGTGTGTGCTTTTAACGGTTTATCATTTGAAAGTGATGAGATTGAGGGATCCAAGGAGAATTGGAGAGTACTTTCATGTCTTCTGTTTCAGTTATATATACATACATACATATATATATATATATATATATACCCACACGTATATATATGAGAAAGAGAGATGGGAAGTGGAACCACTATTACTACTAGTAACACTACGTGATATATCTGAAAGTTGGTCAAAAAGAGATGGATTTGAATTGCACACGCGAATCAATTAACAGGGAAGAATTGCTTGTGGCTTGTGGTATTAGGACGATGCTTTTGATGTTTGTTGGGTCGTTTTCTTAAAGCATTTACATTTGTTATATAAACGCATAAAGGGAGAGACTAAGAAAGACTACAAAAAAAAAAAGAAGAAGAAGAATAGAAAAAAAAGGAAAAAGAGAGTAAACTTCTCTCTATCGCACAAATAATTTGAAAGTTTGCTGATTGCATAACGAGGGAAACTGTTTATTCATAAACTTACTTGTGGCTGGCTTGTTTATAAAATTTCTTAAGTTGCTACACAAACTAAAGCGGTTATTTTAACCATAAAATATGTCAAAATCTTATACTTTATATGGGGAATTCTACCTGAAAAAAGTGCTTCACTAAGTTCTATTTCAAACCGTTATATCTGCAAACAAAATAATATGGAAAGACATATCAGCCTCCCCCAACTATAACATTTTAACAGGTGTTAACTATACATTTCAAAAGAAATTATAGCAAAGAGTTAGTCTTTAAAATATTCGATATAATATACACCCTATTTATTATAATTTGTAGTAAATGACCTTTTAATTTTGTTAAAAAAATATTTTGTAGGGAAAAAATAAATTTATCCACTTTAAATGTAGTAATATTACGTAAATAAAAAAAATGAATATTAAATAAGTATTGATAATCAATGTATTTAATTTAAGGTTTCATGAAAGCAAAATTTCAAGAGTTATCAAATTTTTTTATCGATAAACCAAGATAATTTTTGTTTACCTTGCTTAGGATAAAACCATAAATTTGGTCATAAAGTAAATTCCAAGCTCATCAACATCTGACTATTTACTAAGGCGTTGTTTGGTACAACCAAATGTAAACCCTGGAGCCCAATTGAAATAGGTGTTTATTGGTAGGTCAAAAAGACTGCTTTTATTTGGATTGGATGAGTAAAATGAACCAGCCCAAAATGGGTGTTTTAGAATTTTGAGAAAGTTTCATAAATATTATCTTTTGAAATCATAAATGTCATCTTTTGAAATTTACTTTATAACATGACAAATATTTTAAGTGTGACACAACACAAACATGTAATCTGATTGATAGTGTCAAGTGTAGTACAACTTTTTAAAACATGTTATGAATAAATCCATTTTTTAAAAGTATAGCATAAAATATAATTTCCTCTAGAATTTATTCCCCCATTCCTACCCAAACCAACCCATTTGCTATAGTACACAATTTTCCTCCCTAACTTCATGCACAAATTCAGGTTTCATTGTATGTTTTAATTTTTCCTTAATTGAATCATTTAGATTTTGATAGTGTTTAGTAATATAGCTAAAACCAAAATAATATATAAATTGTAGCACGTGAGGCAACACGCGTGCATTTTCCATATATTAAAAATACGATAAGTTAAGGATTATGTAAGACAAAAATACAGTTTAAGAAAAAATATTGTATAATAATATAAAAAATTATTCAGTATTAGAATAATGCAATGTGAAGAAGTACACCGATAAAATTATGTAGTATGAAAATTACACTGTAAAAGTAATGCAGTGTAACAATTAGACTATCTAAGGTTATACAGTATAAAAATTAGACTGTTTAAGTTAAAGTAATATAGAAATAATACTGTTTGGAGAATATGGATGAGTAAAGAATGCTGTAGCAGTATGGTGAGCATACCAGCAGTATAAGAAAAATGCTATCATTATAAATTTAGATCGTATAAAATTAGATAATATTGAAATTTCATTATGTGATGGATGGAAATAAGTATGAAAGGTTATGGGACCTCATGAACTACATGGAAAAGAATACCAGTAGTATAAGAAAAATATTGTCAGTATAAACTTGGACAGCGTAAAAAGTTTGGTGGACATCAATGGATTTTGATTGGGCCACCACACCATGAAATGTGGCCCAATCACCTAAAGCCACCCAAGGGAACCCACTTGATTACCATGAGTCAAATGGTGACTCACCACCTTTTAAAAAAAACGAAAAGGGAAAAGTTGAATAAATCCATGATATAAGAGATCAAATGTGGTCACCATGGTGGAACTAAAAAAAAAAGAAGAGAAGAAAGTGAAAAGGAAGAAAGAAAGAAAGGAAAGAAAAGAAAGAAAGAAAGAAAAAGAAAGAAAAGAAACTAAAAAGCCTCCATTTCTTCATCCCAAAAACTGCCACCCCAAGGCAATTCTTTCTTAAAAATTTTGATGAATTCCAAGCTCCAAGTCATGTTCAAAGCAAGTTCAAGACTAAAAGCTCAAGGATTTCACAAATTTCAAGGTAAAATCCAAACTTTACCCTAAGTTTTCTAGGGTTTTTGTTGAAGTTTTGATGAAATTTTTATGATGAGGTATGGGCTTGATGTCAAGGGGACTTTGAAGGATTTCAAGCAATAAAAAGGAAGAACAAGCCTCTAGCAAGGATTAGGTAATATTCTGGTTCTTGAAGTCAAGTTAAAGTTTATGTTTTATGCATATTATATGTTTGATGAAATGTTTTGGGGCTATGGCATGTAAGATGAATGTCAAGGCATAGTTGTTTTATGTTGTATGTTGATGGTGATGATGATGGAAGGAAGAAAGTAAGGGTTTTGATGAAATTCTAAAAGGGACTAAATTGTAGAAAAATGAATTCTCGACAAATTTGAAAATCAGCCAAAAAGTCCCCCTAAATGTTAGAATTTCAAGAAATTTAAAACATAAAGTTGTAAACCTCGTTGAAAATGTTAGGACAACATAAACTTTTTTAAAATTCTGCTCGGTTGATAAGTTATGAATTTTACAAAATTTTGGGCATAAAATTTTAAGAAATGGAAACATTATGAAATGTATTGAATTAGACCATGGTGCTTTTGTAAGTTTTATTCCCTATAGAAACTGAATGTTTTGGTATAAAGTGGTTGTTTTTGGTTCCAAGGGCAAAAATGTAAATATTTTTAAATTTTGGGCCAAAACCGTAAAATTGTGTAAAA
Organism: Artocarpus hirsutus; assembly: GCA_946598075.1. NCBI lineage: Eukaryota > Viridiplantae > Streptophyta > Magnoliopsida > Rosales > Moraceae > Artocarpus > Artocarpus hirsutus. Next base: position 20,502 of record CAMOHE010044255.1, on the reverse strand, counting down.
ACTGGGTTTTCACTAGGGAATGTTGATTTCCTACACTGCTATAGGTACTAAGTAATTATTGATGCTAAGTTTTAAAGGATTTAAAGTTTAGTGAAGGATTGAAAGAAAAGAAACGAACTTAAGGGCAAAATGGTCATTTTATTAAAAATGGCCAAAATAGACCCGAACCGCCCGATGGTGAAAAATGCTCATTCATAGGAATTGTTCCATAACATGCAAGAAATGGAGCAGTAAAGTTAAGCATAGAATTTTATAAAGTTACAAAATGGACGAAAAACCCGTTAAGGGTAAAATCGTCATTTTTAAGGAACGGCTAGAATGAGGTCGAGCACTCCAATTTAGCATAATGTTTTTAGATGAAAAATATTCTGTAATATGTTCTGTAATAAAACCGTCATGTGAGACGGGAGATTTAATAAGGGATGTTTAAGTAAACGAAAGGTAACTTGGTAAGTTACAAAGTTAAGTAAATAAAGAGATAACCTGATAGGTTATAAAGCTAAGTAAAAAGAGTGATAACCTGATAGGTTATGGAGTTAAGTGAAATGTACAGTAACCTGGTAGGTTACAATGTTAAAAGCAATGGGGTATAAAATAAAGAGAAGGGTAAAGTGACAGTATACCAAGTTATGGAAAAGGAATAAATATTTAATGTTTATGTTTTATTATCAATCAAGTGGATCGATAAAAAGAAAGTTAATTAATGAGTCGGCTATCGTTTGACTAGGACATAGGGGCCGACTAATGAAAGAAAAGGAATGGAATAAAGAATGCTAGAGCATAGTCTAGGTAAGTTCAAACCTCACCTATAGCATGAAATAAATGGTTTTCAAATGCTTATATTTTATGTTTGCAAATGTGTTTGCCATTTTTAGCAAATTGTTTTTAAAGAATATTTGCATTTGTTATGCAAGAGGTTTTAAAGTTTAAATCAAGATTTGCAATGTATTTGCAACTATTATGTTTAAAGTATGATTGCATTTAATATGTATAAAGTTTTAAAGATTAAGTAAAAGTTTGCAATGTATTCGTAATAATTATGTTTAAAGTATGTTTTGCATTATGTCAATGTATAACGTTTATACAATTTAGGTTATAAGTTTATTGATTGCATTTGTTATGCAATAAATTTTAAAGAGAACAATTATGATTTGCAAAGGTGTTTACATATGATGTGTTAGCATTTGTTATGCTTATTAACGTTAAAAAGAAGGTAAAGCACAGACGATAAAAGAAAGTGTCGTACCAGCCTCCTTGTTGTGAGATACTGAAAGTAAAATTAAGGTTTGATCTCCTTGATGTAACGTACATGACCTCGGTGTTTGATGGTCTCAAGTCTTCCACAAAGGAAGCATCATGTTCATAATCTCATAATTAATGATGTTGATACGAACACTAAAGTAAGATAAGAAAAGTTAAGGAATAAGGATAGAAATCTAAAGTCAGATAAGAAAAGTTAAGAAATAAGGATAGAAAGCTAAAGTAAGATAAGGATAGTTAAGGAACGAAGATAGAGCGTTAAAGTAAGAAAGGAATGTTCATAAGACGCTCATAATCAAAAGTTTATAATCAAGCATAAATAAAATCATGCATTTTGACTTTGCTGGTATTCCTTGTTATGAAGTGTTATATGTTATGTTTATGAAAAACATTTTAGATAATGCTTATGTTAAAAGTTTATGAAAAGTATTTTTATGTTTTCAAGAAAAAGTTTATGAAGCACGTTTATGAAGTTTCAGAAATGTTTAATGAAAAACTTTTATGAAAAATGTTTTAAGAGAAAGGTTTTCATGAGAAAAGTTTTTAAAGCATGTTTTAAATGATTTGTGAGAATATGTTTGAACTTACTGAGCGAAAGCTCATTAAAAATTTTTTCATGTTGTTGGTAGTTTTATAGATGACCCGTAGGATTCATTAAAAGAGCTGGGTGCTACGGAGGGCAGATGCGAAGATTTGAGTATGGATATTACCATAGTAAGTTTTTGTTGTACAAAAAAAAATGTTTTCCTACTATTTGATATAATGTTTTTAAAGTTCAAAAAAAAAAAGTCAAAGTTTTAATAAAGTCGAAATATTAAGAAATATTTTCAAAGTTTTGAAGTACATTTTACAAAATGTTTTATATAATTATAACGTAAATATTGAAGCTATGATTTAATAAATGTTTCTTATTAAGTTTTAAGAAACGATTTGAAATGGTTTAAAGTCAAGTGTTGAGCGAGGTTTCAATTTAAAATGCAATAGAAGTCGCAATAGCTTGAATATATGTTTTCAAGGATGTTAAAAAGAAAAAATATTAATTCAATATTCTTCTTGCTAAGTAAGTAAGATTAATACTTAAGAATGATGTTTAAGAAAGTTAAGTGACTATAAAAAAAAGCGGGTCATCACATGTGAGAACTTTACACTCTAATTAAGTTTTTCAAACAAAGCCTTCACAATTCAAACAGAAAAGATTCAAATCGCTACACAATTTGCAACCGCGAACTAAAGGGAGTCTAACTTCTCGAAATCTCCAGCCATTTATCTCCACTTCCCTAAAACTATTTCCCTCCTAATCCCTTTTTAAATCCAACGGCTTGCTATTGGTCTGGATGTTGACATTGGCCCAAATGATGCGCCCATCTGGTCAGTGGCTGACCCACAACTGCGTAGCCATGTTGCAGTTGAAAAATACAACTCCCTAAGCCCATAAAGACAAATCTCATTTCCTTTCTGGCACTGGGGCTAATTGGGTACAAGGTGGGCATCATTTTTCATTGAAGTAGCATTTACTCCATAGCACATGCCAGTCCATTCAACCATGGGCTACCGCGGCAGCTAAGCCTTCACATCGGCCACAGGTGCCCATACAAAGACAACATTACAGCATCTCCAATACAATACTATAAATGCTATATTGGTATATGAATGCTAAATTTTGGCTTTAAGGTAAATAAAAGCTTGTCAATGTAATATCATTTTTATGTCAAATTTATCATAGGCTAACTTGGTAGCAAATATTGAAATTTAATTCTTATTAGTTGATGCACTAAATTTTTTCTTTTAATCATTATAGCATTATCACTTTCAAATTATTATAATATTAAAGGTTTATTGGCATAATAATTATAACAAAAAGTAAATTAACATTAGAAATAACGTTATATATTAGAGCATTAAATATAATAACATATCAAATATGTTATTTTTATATTTTTTAACAGCAAATATAATATTGACATTGATATTTATATTAAAGATTGTCTTAATAAGTTTACACTTATCGCATCTTACCCAGAACGATGTATCCGTAAATTTTATGTGTTTTATTAAAAAGATTTATCGAAGGCGGCAGTATTATCAATTTGGTTAGCCATCACAAGTAGGCAAAGGCCCGCGAGTCTTATTCACAATTTAGTTGTATTAGCTAATATCAACTTTGGTGTGAGTAAAGGAAGGTCAACTTCACTCGTTTGCCATTGACAAACTGAGTAGTTGAGCATGTGAGCAAAAAATAGTTGAATAGACGTTGAGTGGGTTGCTCTAGCTAATACATTTTCATGTAAACTTAGAAAACTAATGACGATATGACAATGAGATTGCTCTTATAGGGCAAATTGCAGAAAAGAAATGGCCAAATGAGGCATCAAAATTCCTTTTTTCTTTCTATGATTAAAAATTGCGTCCGTTACTTGGTATACAAAGGTGGGATTTGGGAGCACATGTCATTTCATTAGATTTTTTCTTTTTTTTACTTCTATAAATTTTGGTAATTTATAGTATTTTTCAAACTAAACTTTTCCTCTTTTATTAAAAATTTTTACTGTTATAAATTTTCAAGTAAATTCTCATTTTTTCTAATAAAGTCTTTCATTTTAAAATTCTATATATGCATAATTTTTTTTCTTAAAATTTCAGTTATATCCACCTATATAAGTTTCAGGTATATTGTTTCAAATTAAAAACTACTATGATGTTTAGGTAGTAACTTAAAACTAATAGTTTGAACTCAATGTATTGTATCATGTAAGAGTTTTACATTGTAGTATGCTTTTATTTTACACCATATCAAGTTAATTACCATACTCATGAGCTTACATTGATGAGTTTTAACTAATTTTGTCAAACACTCGGTACGAAATCAAGGCTAAATTACCGTACTTTTCTAAAGAGATAAATTTTTATAAGATTAAATTTTAAAAACTCACTTAAACTTCATGGATCATTTGAAGGAAACAAAATAGAAGAATCTAGAACATAAAAATGGAAGACAAGTCAATAATAAAAGAGAAGTGTTAGTTGCACTTTTTTTTTCACTCTTATTTACACTCTCTTCAATCGGTACCTAACATGTAGATTCTACTATTTTATTTTCTGTTTAAATAAATTTATAATGTTAGTAGATTCTATGTGTCAAACAGTAATTTAAGAAAATATAAAAGAGAGTAAAAAATAGAGTATTGCTATCACTTTTCATAATAAAAAAGCCCTCAATGAAGCAAATTTCAGGCATTATAACTCAAGAATTTCTGTCCTGTAATCGATCCGTGTGATGATAGTTCGAGTACACCTTGAGAGATCTAGATTATGATTGCGAAGATCATCGTTTTCGCTCGCAATTTTTAATCCCATTTAGGTAGTGTTTAGAAGGTAGTGGGAACCGTTGGTTAGAACCATTTTTACTATAGCATGTGAAAACTTTATATTGTAGATTTTTTTTAATTGTTACCGTAACATATGAGAGCTTTATACTGTTTATAACTGAGTTTGTGGTGGGAACCACCACAATGCCAAACAGGGGTTTAGTCTCTTGGACTTGGAGGATCGGGAACTGTGGTACATAAGCTATCAAGTGGGTCTTCTTATATTAAGCTTTTGTTTTAGAGGAAAACATATTGTGCGTTTGCCTCTCTTTTCCTCTGTTTTTGTAGGCTTCTTCAGCACTTGGTGGTGTGGTTCGCCTTTGTACTTGGCTTGGTTGTTTTCTTTGTGTTTTTTTTTTTTTTTTTTGGATGAATTTATCTCTACCAAAATAAAAATAAAAATAATAATAATAATTCCACTCTCTGTCCCTCCTTAATATTTGCCTCAAACAAACCTTTCCCGAAAGCAAAAATTGAGAACTTGGAGCGATATGCATCCATACATATGTAGGTACGTACGTAGGCCTTCAGCAAAGAAAATAATATATTTTTAGGCATGATTGTGCGTGTGATAGAACAAATGAATTAACAGGGTGTTTGGAAGGTGGTGGGAACCAGTGGTGAAAACCATTTTTACTGTAGCATATGAGAACTTTACACTGTAGCAAATTTTTTTATTGTTACTGTAGCATGTGAGAACTTTTTACTGTTCATAACTGATTTTGTGGTGGGAACCGCAGTTCCCACCACTTTACCAAACACCCCCTAAAATTCATAGATCTTGTGCATTTTTAAAGTGGTTTCTACAATACGCAGATTGACTATAAATTTTCAATGCAAATTTTGTCAAATCAGAAATAATGCTTTCATGTAATTAAACGACCAATGCAATTACTAATTTATATCTCTTCAAATCTTCTTTTCCGTGCTTCAAAACACTAGTTTTGCAACAAACTTTCACCAACCAAACCAGGGTGACAGCAAACCGCAAACTAACCTGAAAAG
>CAMOHE010044253.1:0-16593 GCA_946598075.1 Artocarpus hirsutus | reverse complement strand
AAAATCCATTTTATGGATATTATTCACAGATTTCTGAGTAATTCAACTCATAAAATCTGTATTTTACCATATCCAACATTTCATCATATTTCCCATAAATATGCAATCAATGCCGTTTATTCATACTTTATCGTAATTTTGCACAAAAATTACAACTTTTATAAAAATCACATTTTTAAAAGTTAATTCATTAATTAAACCCAATAAAATATTAGGTTTTGTTAATGACATTTTCTCGGTCATTACAGATTCAAGACCACATTTGTAAAAGCAAAGAAAAACCTTGCTTACTAGACTTGTTGTAGACCAATTGCTTGACAAGAACAGCTTTTAATTGTTCTTCAGTTATCAGAGCTAGTGTCCCGAAGCTGGAATTGGATGCTGTATTCGAACAGAAAAGCCACTTAGCAAAAGCTGTGGAAGAGGAGCTTGAGAAGGTAATAACATATTTATGTAAAGTTAAATTGCCCTGTTTATTTTTAAACCTCACATAATTTTAACCAATTTGTATTATAGGCCATGTTGGCTTATGGTTTTGAAATAGTCCAGACCCTCATTGTGGATATAGTGCCTGATGTTCATGTGAAGAAATCTATGAACGACATTAATGCAGGTACATAGATTAATATCTTGTCCTTTTAACAACGGAGATTTAGTTTAATTGGAGTAGATGCTAGATGTTTATTGTGGTTCGCCATTTGTTATGTCAGCCGCTAGGCAGAGGTTGGCAGCAAATGAGAAGGCTGAAGCAGAGAAAGTATTGCAGATCAAGCGAGCTGAGGGAGAGGCGGAGTCCAAATACCTGGCGGGGCTCGGCATAGCTCGCCAGCGCCAGGCCATCTTTGATGGGTTGAAGGACAGCGTGCTTAACTTCTCTGAGACCGTTCCGGGAACATCAGCCAAGGATGTCGTGGACATGGTACTGGTGACTCAGTATTTTGATACCATGAAAGAGATTGGAGCATCCTCGAAGTCATCTTCTATCTTTATCCCGCACGGGCCTGGTGCAGTGAAGGACATTGCTTCGCAGATTCGGCAGGGCCTCCTTCAAGCCAATGCTGCTTAAAATTAGGGAGAAAAAGCTTCGGATGGACTAACTTGAATTTTTGGTGTTAAATGGATTTGGTTTATCTTAGTTCTCGTGGTATGAAGAACCTCCTTAGTCTTGGGATCATTTTCTCCTCTTTATGATGAAGCAGAGTATGTTTAGAAAGCGGATTGACCTTGGTTGTTTGGTTTCCTAGAAAGAAGAAAGTTTCGTTACTACGTGCGTTGCAAAACCACCGAGGTGAAATGCTGTTTTTAGCTGCGCGCCATTTGATACTAAAATAGTTTTTATTCGTGGATAAATAATTGGGTTGGTTATAACCTTTTTAAAAAGCTACAATTTTATTTTTTATTTTTTATTTAACTGAGTCTAATTATTTAAATAAAAGTCAATTTAATCTTTAACTGTTAAGTTTGATTATTAAAAATGTTTTTTGACTATTTTAGTAAACCTATTTTAGTAAAATATCTAATATGTTTTAGGGAAAATAAAATTAAACCATTAAAAAATAAAAATAACAAATATATATTATTAAAATTAGATTTTTTTTCACTAAAAAAAAAAATGAGATTAAAACAACATATTTAATTACCCAAAAAATCAGATCTTTTTAAAAAGTACCCATATAAACAAAATACTAATTCTTAATACAAAAAATACTAAATAGAATTAAAAATAAAAATTTTATATGATAAAAAATGTTTGCTTTATATTTTTTTTTGTTGAGTCATCAGAAAAATCTGCTCCAGTAAGGACAGTGCCAGCAACGGCCGATTGCGCTAGCTACAACGATGGACGGACGGACCAGCCCCACCCCACGGCGGCCTTGTCGCGAAGATTGATGGCTGTCACAACGCAGAGATCGATGGCCCTCTCACGAGATCTCGAAGATCGCAGGGTACAACGGCGATGTAAGGCCGAGATTGGCCGTCGCGGGGCGAGGGTGAGGGCGAGGGAAGGGGGTTGGGAAGAGGGTGAGGGCAAGGGAAGGGGGTTGGGAAGAGGGTGAGGACAAGGGAAGGGGGTTGGGAAGAGGGTGAGGCCGTGGGAAGGGGGGTCAGGCAGGGGGAACAGTGGCGCAGCGTGGTGGGGTTGTGTGGGGCGACAGCGGCGCGAGGTCGGGACTAGCTGTCGCGGGGTGAGGGTGAGGGGGAGGTAAGGGGGTCAGGCAGGGGAAACGGCGCCGCAGTGCGACAGGTGGTCACCGGGAGGGAGAGTTCTTTGATGGCATTTGTCTTTTTTTTTTTTTTTTTTTTTCTTATGTCTGCTGTGTTTAATCACAGTAAAGAGAGAAAGGAGGTGGGGAGGGAGAGTGAGAGAAGGAGAGGAGGTAGAGAGAAAAAAGTTAGAAAAATTTGAAATAAAATTCTTTGTCAATGAATCAATTAGTTTGAATGGATAGTTTAATTAATTTGATAAAAATTAAGGTCCAACAAACTTGTGATAACAAATTGAGGTCCCACAAACTTTTCCTCCCAAAATTGAACGGTAGGGGGAAGCATATTGTATCCTTTTTAAAAGGTTAAACACATTTAAATAAAAAAATTAAGACTAAATTGTAATTTTTTAAAATGATTTGGTACCAATCGAGCTATTTATACTTTATTTAAATCTGAGCATAAATGTTTCTTGGTGTCTATGTTTTGGCTACGTACTTGTACGAGAGCAAAACACAACTCTATACACAGCTTCTGTCATTGATATTCTGTAGAGCTTAATTTCATGCGCATCATTTTGCCCTGTTAAGATTGTAAGCTGAAAATTCCAGTAGCGTCTCAAAATCTCGTAGTTGTTTTTCAAATGAGGTTTTTTCTATAGCTGGCTAAAAAATCTTGTAGCGCCTCGGCGTATTCGTGGGATTGAAATTGATCCCCAAAGAGATAAGGCTTGCATATTAGACGATAAGGAAACGAGGAAGGAGCCAAGCCACTAATTTCTTTGCTTTATTCATGAACAGAAACCATCGTGAATTTCTTAGTGTTAATGGAAACAATGATGCGAGAAAATAGAGCAAGACATGAAACAATAAACTGCAGGAGCATTCATTATTTCCGAAAAAAATAAAAGGCATGGAAAATTACAGAAGAGAATCATCAAAATTGGACCCGAAGTTCAACTCAAAAGCCTCCGTAACAGGCTTCACCACCCTCTTTTAACAGTGGGCTGATAGGAGCGTAAGAACTCGTAAAAGGTCTATGAAACCAAGTACATTTATTTTTACAACAAAAAAAACCGCCAAGACAAAGATAATGTCATGACATTAAGAACTTGTTCCAGAAAATAAAAAGAAACAGAACCAACAATTGGAATAAAAGAGAAGTCAGTCTGAACTCTGAACAGACAACTATACTATGCCCCTCGTTCCTGCCTTTATGCTCCCTGCCATGGTGCTCATGACAGATTTCTCGCTCATGGCTTGAGAGCCAAAGCCAATCCAACCTTGGCGCTCTTTTCGATGGCCTTGGTGTCTACCTCCCCGGAGACGGTGAAGAACGACTTTGGCCGCCACTCATGCTGAATAAGAGCATTAGCCTTGCCAAAGTTGTTCACTCGTGCCTTCACAGTAGTCAATGGGTCTAACGCATGCTGGGTTCCGAGAGTGATCGTGTTCTCATTGGTAGAGAAGCTGTGGGTTACCTCAGCACCAACAGCTGTGTTTGTGAGAAGATTGACAGTATGATAATAGGATGCACTCAGGGTGTCACCTTTGTCATTTCTGTATCAAAAAAAAAAAAAAACCTTTCATCAAATTTGAAAAGACAGAACAACATAAAAAGCAGTAATCTATGCACAACACAACAGAACACATAAAACTCAAATTGCAAAATGTGAAAATAATTCAATAACTAAACCAAAGGAGATGTACATAACAGCCCAACAACCAGCCAACCAGCTTCTCAACCAAATATTTACTACATCTAACCAGGCTACGAGCCTACAACTGTACTTGTGGATTGGCTGCATTTACAAGCTGGGGCTCTTTAACTTCGATGATACCAAGAACATATTAGTTAACAAAAGAAAAATAATATATTAGTACTCACAGGTTGAGTGACGCAATAAGGTCCGCGTTGGAGAAGCTAAATCCAGCATTACATTTGGTAAATTGTCCAGTTTTTGAGTCAAAAGAGAGATCAGTTCCAAGTGCGACAACATTGGTTCCAAAAACACCAGAGAAGTTAACAACAGGGTTTGCTGTCAACCCAACACTGGTGGTTATCCCTGCATAGTCATGCAGATACTGGAGCTCCACCTGTTCAAAACCACTGATTAAATGATATTTTCACTATTTAACATAGATATTAATGATCTTTCAAGCAACATAATCATGTTAGATTTTGCCTTCCACCTCAAAGAACAACTTATAATAACACCAATGGTACCAATATATATATATATACACACACACACATGAAAAATTCACAAATAACCTTTGCTTACCTTGCCAGACCTTTGATCAGGAAGTCTGAAGCTTAAGATGGTCTTCAGCCCAGGTGCAGGTTCATCGATAGTAACAGTTGTGAAGAGCTGATAAAAGTACAGTTCTTCAGTAAACAGATGAAAGAATAGAAAATGTACAAAACATAACGATAAATAAAATGCGTAAATTTGTCATGTTAAATTACCAATAAAATGCTTTTTTTTTTCACACACTAATTTCAAATCATACAATGCTAACATTACAAAGGACAAGGCGATAGTTGAACAAAATTTTAACAGTCATACTGTATATCTTAATTTACAAAATAAACTTACTATCAACATACATTAAAAGACCAATATAAGCCTTGAAGTTACCAAGTAAAATTTAAAAAAAAAATCACAAAAATCTATTGGCAAATGGCAAACATGAAAATGGAGGGAAGAACAAGTGAAAATATCGGGGGGGGGGGGGGCTTACATTGGAGCTTGTGTCGACTTTGATATCAGTCGTGACGTTCTTCTTCTTAAGCTGAGTGTTGACATCAGCCAAAAACAACTCACCCTTCTTTGTTCCAGAGGATGTAATAGCCTACACCAATGAAGACTAGAATTAGAGCATAAACATTGTACAGCACAACAATAATCAAAACTATGGCCCCCAAAAAAAAAAAAAACACACACACACACACACAACGCCACATTTCATCAAGATATGACACAAGCAATAACAACAACAACAACAAAAACTCAAACTAGATGATAAAAAAAATTCCAATTCTCTAAAATCGAGACATTCCATCAATTACGATAAAAACGTTCATTTATTTGAAAATCACGAAATTGGAGAGGCTATACTAGGAAAACAAGCAGAAAGACCGAAAATAAGCGGAAAATCCTAGGTTCGAGAAATAAATACACAACAATAGATCTCACAGTAAGTAAAATGAAATGAGCTCACCACTCCAGTGGGAGAGTAGGTAGTGATGGTGAACTTGTGGTCGCTCTGATAATCCTTGTAGAGAAGATCTACCACACAGAGAAACAGAAAATTTTCAATTCATTCCAAATCGTAATCGCCGATTAAGCAGAGCTACAAACCCTTACACACTCGCACAAAAACCAGGACTTCTAGAGAGACAGAGAGAGACAGGGAGAGAGAGAGAGAGAGAGAGAGAGAGAGTACCTCTGGCTTTCTTGCCGATGTCGGTGTAGAGTCCAGGACCCTTGCCCATGGTTTTGCACGAAAAAAAAAATGGAAGATCGAAACGAAGAGCGAAAAATGGGAATGGAAGAACAACGAAGAGCTTTCTCTATTGCTCGGGCAAAGGGAAAATGGCGGAAAGACCTTTGGCCGATATATAGGGGGGGACTGAAAACCCTAATTTATCTTTCTTTTTTTGTCAGCCCTTTCGACCAATTTTTTGGGAAAATTTTGCGAACCGTTGGATATAAGAAAAAGGGGCAGACATTTGGCTTCTCTAACCGTTGATTTGTGTGGCTTGGGGAGTAATTTAGGGGTTTATAATTATTTTGCGACTTTTTCTCTCTCCTACTCTTTATCTTTCTTTTTTTTTTTTTAATGCGTAATCATGTAACGGTTGCTTGGGCTACGTTCACCGACTGGCTGGAGCGATTCCCCCATCCATTTTTTTTTACTCATAAAAAAATGTCAATTGGGAGAAAATTATAATAAAAGAGGGTCAATTTAAATAGATCATAATGAACTCAGATCGACAACATATTGATTGATAAAGTGTTTTTTTTAAGAATATCAACTACGTCATTTAGTATTATTTGTAAAATAAATAAAAATATTTTTGTTTTGAACAAAAAATTGTTTTTGAGAATTATACTAAAAATATTTTTAAAAATTTTATTTCAAAAAATGTACAAAAATATTTTTAAAAATTTTTAAAACAAAAACAAATGGGGAAACATTTTTTTTTTCTTATCTTTATGTTTGAGTGAATTTTATTTTATAGTATTTGGAAGACAAAAAAAAAAATAGTCAAATAGAAAAGGGAAAAAAAAAAAGATATCCAACTTCTTTCATAACAAATTGTCTTTTGCTTTTTTTTGTTTTCCTTTTTTAAATTTGCTCAATGGTTGCAGGTGTCTTATGGTTATGAGGTCGGAACATCCAGAAGGCAAAATGGCTCACATGTTGAGGGAGCTAAGCTAGTTGCTGATGGTCATCAGGAAGGATTAATTTATCTCTTGTCATTTATTTGAAAGTAAACCTGCAGAAATTTAATCCGTTAATGTGGTGAACTTGGGCTCAAGGACTAATAAAAAGTTAAAATCGTAGCCCTCACAGTACAGTTTACGACCTGAACGACACACGACATGATTTTTTTTTTTTTGTAAATTAATATAAAAAAAATTAAACCATGCCATTTTCGTGTTAACTTAACATTGACCTATTAAAAAACAACAGATTGTATTCGTGTTAACTTATTCAATTTTAAATTGCTCGTAAGTTATTTGTCTGTTTATTTTTTAAAAGGTATTTTGTCATAATATATATTATCAATAAATTGACATTAAATTAAATGTGTTTATAGCATGAAAGTGATTTAATTTTAAAAAAATATGTGTTTTATCATTTATGCTATTTGTATGTAATTTTGGTATATAAATTATAAATTCAAAGTTATTAAATGTCATGGGTTGATTAAGAGTCGTGTGCAAGATTTCTTGACTCATTCATGTCATAAATTGTCTAAATGTTAAAAGTATTTTCTATATGTTCAGGCTTCAACCCAACAAGAACATCACCCGCCGACACACATTACCACCTCTACATTATTGAGCAAAAAAAAAAAGTTCAAAGGAACAAAATTTGCTGCAAGCATAATCTAGCGACAAATTTATGCTCGTGTGGTTTTGAATTTTTCACCCTCATTTAAAAAAAAAAAAAAAAAAAAACTGTAGAACACTAATTTAAGAATTGCAATGAGAAAGTTGTAAACACGTCCGTCAGAGTCAATTCATCGAACGCGTCCATTGCATTGCGCTCGTGACCTGCCCAAGATCGCTATCTTGTTCCACGTTTCCCTTGATATTTGTTGCCAAGAAATTCTGCAAATATGCGTTTAATTGTAACCAATCATCTCCCTATCTAAGTATTATTAACTATCTAATCTGCCGCTGATTCTAGTTTTTTTTTTTTTTTTTTTTTTTGTCTTCTGTTCAGCATATCAGTCAAATTACATTATCTCAAAAGAAATTGAATAAATTGAATGAGACTCCCAAGTCCATCTGACCATGTTTCTGGTCCTTAAATTATGTTGCAGAAATTTCTCTTTTCTGGTCCTAGTGTTGTGCTGCTCAACTGGGGGTGTAACATTTTACAGTGCTAACATGAAGAAGTAGACCAACGCTATAGGCAAGGCAATTAGCATGCCAAAGATTACCCTGCAACCAAAAAACAAAACCAGATTTCAAAATCAGGTTAAACCATGGGATGAAGATTAATTTATAAAAAAATAATAAGGATAAAAGAGAATTGCTTACCCAGTGCTTAGAATGTCTGGATGTATGTTATACTCTTTAGCAAAGACAAAAGGAACAATTCCTTGAGGAAGCGCTGCCTGCAGTGAGCAAAATATTGTATTTAACTTCATATGAACATTTTTAATCTTTTTCCCAAATTAAAAGGTTGGTAGTTGCATGCTCCTACCATGATAAGGTTAGTTTTCAAATTCCCCACCTTTAAAATTTAAAAAACATTAGAGGGTTTAAAAACATGCATATCTTCGCTCCTATTTTAAGACTCATAGGCCCTTATCTTATAGTTTTATTTGTTATTTTTTTTTTTCACCTACTTTATTATGATGAGATTTATTGTTCGACTCTTTTCTTTTTAAATTTAGAAAAAAACAAGTTAGTCCCTGTCACTACAAATTCTGTGCCTTCTTTTAGAGCCCATGAACCCTTTGCTAATAAAGATAATTTTTTTTGCTCAACTGTCGAGGCGGTGACTCGAACCTTTGCCCTCGGTCAAAGAGTCCAGAGCCCCCACCTATTTCCTTCCCTGATGAGTACCATTGCCCCGTAATATCAAGCAACTAGCTATGGCTATTTTATGTTCAAAACAAGCAGAATTACATTTGTCAAAAAGTCATAAAAGAATCATGCCATAAAAACCAGTGAGGCCATTTAGCATTGATCAAAACAGAATATATGCACCTGAACAATTGCCACTCTGAGTTGAGTTCTCCTTAGTCCAATGGCAAGGGAGGCTATAGCCATTAGGAAAGGCCCCCCAACGAACTTCAGTCCCATGGCCAAAAGCGCAATCCTGGTCCCACATGCTATTATGCTAGTCCGTGAAGCCATGAAAAGACCTGCATATCAAGCCCCACAAATTGTAAATTTCATGCCCCAAATATTGTTGTTTCTATTCAAATACTTTTTGTATATACCTAAACTGAACATTGCCATGCCGAGTCCTCCATTTGAAAGTATTTTAATTGATTGATCAACAATTGCTGGCAACTTCACTTTCCACCTGCATACAAAAGATTATTCATAGTTCCAGACCCATTTCTCTTAATAAGAACAAAAAATACATGGATATATATATATATATATATATATTATATCATATAATTATATATTTTTAATTGCATTTTGTTGGCTTACCTAAATTTTATGCATGCCCAAACAAGGCCAATAATAGTTGCATGGGTGTTGGGATTGCCTACAAGCTTTCTTCCAACTGTTAAGAGAATTTCCTCTTTGGGTTGTGACTCCCGAGGGGCCTCAATGTCCTCTTTGAACAGAAATACCAACAACCTTGACTGGTGTCAAAATTTTATAAGACCAAACTGGAAAAATAAAATGTGTAATGCATGAAATTATATGTATCTATCAAAATTTCATGTGGAAAGCGTGACCGCAGGCACAGTGTTTTGGAAATTCTTAACTCTACTCAATCTCGGTGAAGTAGGGGTAGAGTTTAAAAGGAAAAAAATTTCATGTGGAAAGTATTATAAGGTTACATTTATAAAAAAAATGCTGGAAGGACTCAGTTTAAGTTAAAAAAGAAAAAGAGAGAGAGAGAGAAAAGAAAGAGAGACAGAGAGATGAGTTTAGTGCTCGGTTGGGATATGTTTGTTGCATAAAGTTGGTGGTAAAAAGTAAGGAACTGGACTTCATTCAATTGCTCATGTCTAGGTTGCTCAAACAATAATCCAAAAAGAGGATTTATTTTTCCATGATGTTATACTTAAAGCCATGAGTAATAAAATACGGTCAAAATTGTGAATTTAGAACCCCTACCTGTGGCTTCTGATGAGGGCGAGACGGAGGCGGCTGACTTGGCGGCGTTGAACTCATAAAGAAACAACAACAAATTATACCAGATTAAGCTTTGCAAGGCAACTATCTGGGAAAGGAGCTCCCCAGCTTGTTCACCATACATGGCCCTCAACAGAGGAATTCCAAGGATCAATGTGTTAGGCAGAATCGAGACGGAGAGGCCGGTTATAATGAAATCCAAGCCTCCTTTGGAGGTGATTCTAGTCATCACTGCCAATGCCACAAAGGCAAGAAGTTTCTGAAGGAAGTCAGAGAGTATTAGCCTCAGATTCATCTGGTAAGGATTGTTTTCAGACAGGATTTGGAAAGACAATAGAGGGATCGAGAATTTCGCAACAAACTTGTTTATGCCGGAACATTGTTCCGGCGTGAAGATCTTCCACCACCGCACAGAAACATAGGCTAAAATCATGGCAACATATAAAGGGACAGTGGCTGTAACAACATGATAAACATCACTTAAAGAAATCATGATGATTTAAAGGAAAATATCTACTACAAAATATGAAGATTTTCTTAGTATTATATATATATATGAAATGATCAAACAAACTCTTTATATTCTTTCTTTGTTGGACTTGTGACTCAAATATATGAAAAACGCTAAGGAGCTATAAGTGGGGTGGGAAAAAAATGCCTGGTTTATAGAAGCTTCTTCAAAAACCTATTCTTATTCCTTGAGAGAATGACCATAAGATCTGATTGTTTGTGTCAGGATGCAATTGTAGCTGTTGCCCTTTTATGTATAAAATATTCTGATTTCCATGTTGCCTACTTGCTAATGTAATATTACTTGCACTTTTTTTGTATTTATGTGTATATATGCATCATTTATGTGTATTTATCTCACTCTGTTGTCATGGTTAGGCATCAAAGACAGATATCGTCAGACCACAAGTAGGGGAAACTTAGTTTTTGATGAAAGATCAGGGTAATATTGTCCTCATACGTCAAAAAGGCAAAGATTCGAGTTTTGTTGTCGCCAGGTTCTTTTAGGAAAGGAGGGCTATACAATGCTGTCATGGCCAGTCTAAAGACACCTTACTTGCTGGGCTTTTGTTGCGTTAACTTCTTGTTATTATTGCAAAATGATTTTCTTTAGATTGACACTATAAATTGCTTTTTTTTGGTTATTTATTTGCTTAATAATAAGAGTTTTATAAAATAAGGTACCCTCTATATTTTTAAACGTTATATCTTGTCAATATCATATCAAAATAAAAAAAAATTACAAGACTAACAAATCTAATGCAAATATTACAGTTTAAAACATAACTTTGCCAATAGAGTATTCACATACTTCTTATAATAATGACATTAATAATTAATTACATGAATGCAAATAAAGTTGATACTAAAAATTATTTTCAAAGTCGGTATTTATGGTTTAATATGGAAATTGCTTTTTTTTTTTTTTGAATTTTATCTTTTCTAGGGGGTTCTAATAGTGGGAAGGAAGAATAAAGAAGAAAATTGTGAGGGAAGTAATTGAAGCTCTGAGATTGTAACGGTATTAAGGGAAGAATTTTTTCTTAAATAAGGTCAAAAGAGATAGAATAATTGTTCAAAGGAATTTGCTTTTTATAATGTGAAAATTTTGAAAACCAAATGATATCTCTTTCTTCTTCTTTGTCTTTCTGTGGGTTCCAAACCGTTTGATCTGTTATTCCTTGTCAACAACAAAATCCTTAAGATCAGCGCGTAAGTTCAAAGCTCTTTTTTTAGTCTTGGAAAGCATGCGAATATCATCTCTATTAATAATGATTTTTCCAAGCAGTAAATCAGATATTACACAAGATTATTGATTTTAAGGTTTTGGGTCAGGTTCATATAGTGCACGTGGGTATTCAGAGCTCCACAAATTTGATAAAAGGAAGATAGTATGGAGCTAAAAAAAGAGAAAAATAAAAGCTTCAAAGTTTTGCTAAAACATAACATGCATGTATGTACCTTTTTTCAAATTTAACCCTTATTGGTTGTCAACTATTTTGAAAGTGTGTTTGAAAACATGGTTCTCATTTATTAATTTTAACGTGTAAAGCTGTCATATGCTACAAATAAAGCTCTCACATGCTATAGTGTTTAGTTTCAACTTATTAGTTCAAACTACGTTCCTACACATACTACTCGTTAATTGCAACTATGTACTATTTTATTTCTTTTTATTATTCCTTTTGGGTAAGATGCTACTAGGCACTCTAAAATTTCATGAAGAAATTGTCAAGAAAGACGTTTTAAAGACGAAAGTGTCGAAATCATGAGAATTCAAGAAATTCAGAGAGTTGACATATAATGACAGGTGTTTTTATATCCTAATATGTAATAACATTGCTATTTATTTTTTATCAAATTTTACACTTGATTGTTAACTGTTGGAGTTAATTGCGACTATTTTCAAAATTCATGAATAATTTGTTAAGAAATTATTTTTAGAGACGAAAGTGTAAAAATTGCAAAAAAAAAAAAAAAAAAATCAAGGAGCACAAGGGCTAAAAGGAAAAACAAAAAGCAAATTAGGACTTCACCAAATTGCTAACATAAAATAACATGTTATCCAAGTGGTGTTTACTAGTTATTTTAGCCTACAGTACTATGACAGAAAAAAATCTAAATCAAATGAATCTTAGAATTCCTTTTGGCAAAGTAGCATCTAAAGGAGTAGTTTAAGAGAGCAAGATAAAAAAAAAAAAAAAAAAAAAAAAAAAAAAAAAAAAGAAAAAGTCTTGTCACTTGCTTTGTGAAAGTGAAGAAACGAATGCCTAGTGTTATGCTTTCTGAGCACTGATAAAGAAGTTTAGCACCAAAGCTCTGTTCCCACTATGCTCCACCTCAAGCAATTGACTAAACCAAAATTCCTCCCTTTGAAAGCCCTTTTCAATCATCTAGATTATTTCTTTTAATTGTTGTTTTTTATTTTTTATTTTTAAAAATATCCTTGCCTTTACTTAGTTTATTAACTAGACAGTTGAGATAAAAGGGGAAAAACAGCTATTAATAATGGTGATTTTTTGTTCCTTTTCTCCCACTCTTTTACATGTGTCTTTTAGTTATTAGCTTTCCACATTAGACACTTTTAAGATTAATGCGTGTGTCCTTCATTTGTAATTGTATATTGCACTTTTATAGATTATATTAATAAATAAATGGTAGTGTAAAATCTAGCTTACGTGGTGTAAAACTAGTCAACAAAAAAATGGACTTGAAAAGAGACTGATCCTTAATAGCTAACATGGATGGTAGTCTAACACCGTTGAACTTTTTCCACACATTTTTGACATTGTTAGGCTTTTTCATAAGTATGTAATTAGTTAAGAATTTTCTCGTGCACAATGAATTATATGAATAGTATTTTTTTTTTAATGGACATGAGAAATGTATTTGCTTATTTGTACAAAATATATAACGTTGGAAAAAATTGTCGAGTAGTTTGGTATTCCTTGCAAAACGATTTGAAAATAAATAAATAAATAAAACTTGTAGATTCTCCTAAAAGCTCAATTTTATAGTATATAATAAAAATCAATTTTAAAATATTAAAGATCGGCACAATTGTAATAAAAAAGAAAAACTATGCTCTGCTTTTGTTGAAAAGTGAGATGATATGTGACAAGAGGAGAAGATAAAGTAATAAAAAGAGTAATTTTATTAGCATTTCTCTATTCTTTATTTGATGAACTGAACAACTATTTAGAAACAAATACAGCATAAATATTGAGAAACAAACATAGTTGATGTTTTTTTGATGAAAAGAATAGTAAAAATAATTCTACAAACACTGCAGAGTCAAAGTAACCTGTAATTGATAGGATTTGTTTCTTTTTTTTTTTAAAGAAACTAAATTAAGTAATAAACTTGAATCAAAACTCTTGAACTTTTAAGACTTTTTTTCAACGAGTAATAATTAAGTAAGAATTTCCTAATAATTATAATACCTTACGAAGGCCACCCCCTCAAGTTCATGGTTCCCCACTCCCTACGCTATGTAACTAAATGAATCACTAAATAAGCGTGTTTCTAGCTTATATTTAATCATCGCCATCAACAATTCTCTAGCTTTAGCAGCTTTGTAGCTAGACCTTGCAAGACAAATACCAATAACTATATTATTTTGCATGGAAACTACAAGTCGTAATTGAAATATATTAGCCCATGTAGGTTCCATCTTTTGGCTCAAGGTCTAAATTCCTCGTGGTAATATAGCTTGATACTTGATTCAAGACCTTGGCCAATTAGGTGTATCAAAATCAAGGAAGAAAAAAAAATAAAGAAAAAGAGGGAAGTGATTAATTATCAACGCAATAATGGTAGGAACAACGAAGCTAGGGTTAGCGTTTTTGATTGGACTCTTGGTACTAATTCCATGCCTGAGAGCCAATATCGCCGACTTCGACAAGTCGTGGCAGCAACGAGCGGAAGAAGCACACAAGGCTGCTCTCGAGGCCTATGATCCTAACCCAGAAGAAGTGACGGACAGCTTCAACGAAGAAGTTGACAAGTACGTAAATCCCTTTTTTTTTTTTTTTTAACTATAGTTTCAAACATCTCCATTCCATTCTGCATGGAGAAAATTGAATCTAACTTGTATGATAACCTGTGTTCGTTTCATTTAATCATGATGTACCACCAAGTATGGTGGTAACAATTATCGTGAGCAGGTTGTTTTTTAAAATCTTAAATATGTTATCGTGATACGTATGTCATTACGATCTTAACAGCTAACTTTCGATAGGACTAAAGTGATGCACTCATCATCGAGAGGCAGGACCCGCATTTAAGGTAGCGAATATTTTTTTCAGTATTTGGAAAAAAAAATTTATCATAATTTTTAGTCAAAGTACTACCGTAGAATTAGTGCACGTTTCTCAACTATGATTATTCCTCCATTTTGCATTTTTTTAATTTTCCATTGCTAATTAATTACAAATTTTCTTTGCATGGCAAAATGCAGGGTGATAGAATGGTCGAACAGCACTAGGAGGGAGCTAAGGAGGTACTCAGGTCCCTGCATGGCCACAAACCCAATCGACAGGTGCTGGCGGTGCCGGAAAAACTGGGTCACCAACCGGAAACCCCTCGCGAAATGCGTCCTCGGCTTCATAAGGAAGACCACCGGGGGGAAGGCGGGGAAGTACTACGTCGTCACCGACCCATCAGACGACGACGTGCAGAACCCTATACCGGGGACCCTCCGGTACGCCATCATCCAGAAGGAGCCTCTGTGGATCACATTCGCCCGCAGCATGATCACCAGGCTGTCACAGGAGCTAATGATCACCAGCCACAAGACCATCGACGGGCGAGGGGCCAACGTCCACATCGCGAATGGCGCCGGCATTACCATTCAGTTAGCTCGGAATGTCATCCTCCACTGCCTTCACATCCATGACATTGTCCCCAGCGGAGTGGCATGATTAGGGACTCGGTGGATCACTTTGGTTTTAGGACCCCTGCTGATGGAGATGGGATTTCAATCTTTGGTTCCACAAACATTTAGGTGGGCCACATTTCCATGTCCAACTGCCAAGACGGTCTTATTGACGCCATTCAAGGCTCCACTGTCATCACCATTTCCAATTGCCACTTTACACACCACAACAATGTAAGTACTAGCTAATCACATTAAAAGAAATTTCATTAGTAGCATCGTCAGTTTTAAACACTACAAGTGATTAAAAAATGAAATCCACTTAAAAAAAATTCATTCCTCCACTTTACCCACCATAACGTTGTAATTAAGTACCTGTTATTATTACCTAAAAAATAATAATAACAACAATATTAAACACCACAATTAATAAAAAAAAAATCCCACTTGTGATTCGTGAATCCCACTCTAATGATGCTAAGCACCACTAGTGAATCCTATATTTCTATGCGAACAACACCACAGGAAAAATGTTGATCCCTTATGAAACTAAAAATGAACTCATATTCTATAAGTTGTGGTACTTAATAAAAATGGTATTCGAAACGTTTTCCAAAATATAAGCCCTTAAATATTCTTATAACAAATATATTCCATGCAGGTGATGCTATTTGGTACAAGCGACAGCTTTGAAGGAGAAGATTATGCAAGTAACAGTCGCGTTCAACCACTTTGGAAGAGGATTGGTGCAGAGGAAGCCAAGATGCAGATGGGTTTCTTCCATGTCGTCAACAACGACTATACTCACTGGCTAATGTATGCCATTGGTGGAAGCTCACACCCCACCATTATTAGCCAGGGCGACCGCTTCATTGCCCCTCCCAACATTGCCGCTAAGGAGGTATTCATACATAATGTACAAAATTATATACATATTTAGAGATAGAACCAGAAAAATTAGTTAGAAGACGGGAACATGACTAAACTAAGATGTCAAATTTTAAAAAGGCGTCAACCTCGTTTATGAATGGCTCCGCTGAATATAATATATGTGTATGTATATGTATATTTCATATGATATTATATAATGAGTTGATGAATGGTATGTGTGCATAGGTAACCAAGAGAGATTATGTCGCTGAGTGGGAGTGGAAGAAATGGACATGGAGGTCAGAGGGAGATCTGATGATGAACGGCGCCTTCTTTGTTCAATCAGGAAGTAGTAGCAAGAAGAGGCCACTGAACAGACGCGATATGATCAAGGCCAAGCTGGGGACATTTGTCACTAGGCTTACACGCTTTGCTGGTGCCCTCAATTGTTATGAAGGAAAGAAATGTTAAGATGACTAGCTTGTTAATTACTTTTAACAACAAATGTAAAAGCTAGGTGGAGAAAGGTGCATGCTATCATTTCCAAGGACTTTTCTAAGGT
>CAMOHE010044252.1:0-13230 GCA_946598075.1 Artocarpus hirsutus | reverse complement strand
GAAAAGGTGTAGATATTACCTTAATCCCAATGTTCTAAAATTTCCACTATGTTTATCTTCTTCTTTTAAGTAGGAGTAGATCTTGAGTTGGAATAATGATGTGAAGTGTTTAAGAAAATAGCTTGATGTGAGCTTGATCTTTGCTTGGTTTTTGAATGGAGTTTGGAAGCACAAAACTTTCTTCTTGAGACCACTTGGCATGCACGGTGGAGGAAGAAAAGAAATGGGAATTTTTTTTTTGTCACTTGGGAGCTTGGGTGCTTGGTGGAAAGACAGGAAGACAAAAATGACTTTTCTTTCTTTGACGCTTGTTTGCTCGGTGGATGGATGTAGTGGGATGATTTATTTTTTTTTTCTTTGACTTTTCCTTCTTTTGGAGGCTTTGGTGGAAGTGGAGAAAGGCAAATGGAGAGAACTATTTTTCTTTGATTCGGTGGTGGCACTTGAAACAAGTGGAGAGGAGATTTTTCTTTTCTTGGAAGCAAGCTCACTTGATGGGACAAGTGGAGGCAAGTGAAGACAAAGCAAATTTATTTATTTTTTTCTCTTGGAATGAACGGGTGTGGATGGAAGAAAGAAGGGATGTGTGAAAGGAAAAGGCTCATTATTTATATACATTGACTTCATAAGTAGCTTTTGACAAATAAAGAAAAAAATTGACTAATCTCCCCCTTTTTGAAGTGGCGCATCAATTTGTGATGGTGGAGTGTTAGGTTGGCTTTCATCAAGTGTGAAGGACAACCATCATTATGTGTAGTTAAATCAAGGGTACCTTGGCCTTTCTTGTAAGAAAGGTTTAAGCAGGTAAATTTTATACTGCCAGTAATAATTAAAATAGCTGACAAGAATTTTTATTATTTGATTAGTCCTCTCTTGTTTTTTTTTTTTTTTACAAATACTATACAAGCTAATCATAGTAGGAACTTATATTGGCAAAGTTTATTCGCGTAGCGATTTTTGACTGCATTAAGTCTAAAAATTTATTTTTAAACTTAATAAAAATCTAAATGTGACTTTTTCAGTATCTAAACTCTGTAATAACATAGTTTTTAACAGTGTCTCTATCAGAGTTTGCATAGTATTTTCTATCGTTATGGCTACTCACGTAGCTCTATTTTTGACTAGTTTGGCAATTAAGGATTTAATTTGCGTTAGAGTGTTTTTCGATACACTACTAACTTAATATTGTACCTGAAAATTCTCATAATTAAATTTCTCAAGTCCTTTATAGATAAATTCTTCCATTTTACTAACGGTTGAATTTATCAATTCATTTATTGAATTTCGATAGTTAATTAACTAAATTCATACATAATGTTTTGAGGAAAATCCTTGATTTAAATATGTAAATTACATTATTTAATTTTAGGATTTTTTTTTCTCGGTCATTACATATTTGGTATTTTTGCTTAAGGTCGTCTACGTGATCAAACCATAGGTACACAAAAGATAGTCTTAGGTATTCTTGAGCGAATTAGAAATATGGTATATCACTCTGACACTTTCATTGGTTTACTTGGAGGTCTAAGAACTCTAGAAGAGATGTTTACTATAACAAGCTCGAAACGACTAGGCATTGACTCTAAACCTTTTGGTCTGTTAAATACAAATAGTTTCTTTGATAGTTTTTTAATTTTTTTAGATAATGCTATGGATTAGAACTTTCTTATAGAGTCAAGAAGAAAGATTTTTGTTTTGGCCCCAACTGTTGAGAAATTGCTCGAAAAGATGCAAGCTATCACTCTTGAGACAGACACTACAACTTCCAAGCTAGATTGGATGAAGGAAGACGATAAAAAATGCTCTTGAGATTTGGATCTTTCTCTCTAAACTCTTTGATCTTTTAGTCTTACCTACAACATGTTTATTTTATGTTTGTGTCTTGAATAACTGCTCTTGTATGTATGTTGTTGCTTGTTTAGCTTAATCTTATTAAACAATGGGAACAATGTTCAATTTAGTTTGAGGGAGAGGGTTGTGTCAGAATTTTTCTAAATTTGTTAAATTTTTTGATTTTGAATTTGTGTTTTTAATGGGACAAGTTTTAAAAACCAAGCAAAAAAATTAAAAAATATAAAGGTGTGCTATTTATAAAACTTTAAGATTCATATTCTCCATAACTAAGATGGCTGAGTGAAGGAGTTACTCTTGAAATGTATCTCGATGTGGTCCAAAAATGTAATCTTGTGTGATATATTCTCACCTTTGTATATATCTTCTTTTTGTAATATATATGCTTGAAGGTGGCCGAGGTAAGGAATAATTAATATTCTTAAAATGTATCTTTATCTTATTAGAAATAGCTAAGTAAAAGAGTGATTATCATTCTTGAAATGTATTTATGTATGTTTATAAAAACTGTGTGTCTATATTGCATCTAATTGATTTCTTAGACTAGGTGCCGTAAGGATTAAATGATATAATAAGCTTATGGAGACATTAAATCAATAAAGAGTTCGTATATTATTCATAAACCAAATGTTGTCCTCTTTGTGATCATTTTTGTTAAATGTATGATAAGCAAACAAGAGTCTGAGACTGTAGTCTAAACCTTTAAGATCGTGCATATGATGGACAGATTATGTGAAAGGCATCTATCTTAAAATGCTAAGTTATAGGTACATTTAGCATTTGACATGTTGATGACAAATACAAGAAAGTAAATCAAAGATATTAATTAAATGTCGTACCAGCCTCCTTGATGTGAGGTATATAAGTTATGTTAAAGTTATCACCTTATTGTTGATGGTCCTAAGTCTCCGACAAGAGAAGCATTATGCTATGTTAAAGATGATCTAATGATCGATTGTGTTCGTACAAACACTAAAGCCCATAAGATAAAGTAAGATAATAACGATGATAAGAGTTTAAGCAAGTTAGGAATGACAATAAGAAGCTCATAATTAAAAGTTAGTAATTGAACATGAATGGAATTATACATTATGATATTGCCTACGCTCCCCTAAGTAATGATTTTATGAGGAACGTTTTAAAAAAATAACGTTTTGTCAGAATGTTTATAACAAATGTTTATGAAAAATATTTATGAAAAATGTTTTATGAGAAAGGTTTTAAAAGAAAGGCTTTATGATGAATGTTTTAATGTTTTGTGAGATTATGTTTAAGCTTATTGAGTGAAAACTCATTATAAGTTCTTTCATGTTGTAAATAATCCTACGGGAGACTAGTAGATTGATTGACAAGCTCATATCGCATAGAGACAGACGCAATGGTTTCATATGGATACCACTATAATAAGTCTTCTGCTATATTAAGAAATTGTTTTCACTGTTTGATAAAAAAAAATGCTTTAAGAGTTTCAAGCAAGTATGTTTATAGATATATCTTATAAGAAAACAAGTTTGAAATGTTTTACGAAATGTTTTGGAAATATGTTTAAAAGAGTTTAATGAAAGTAAATGTTTATATGAAAAGTATTTTATAAGACATCACGTTTTGTACTTATGTTTTAAATTACTGTTGCAATAGAGGTTGCAAAAGTTTCATGTATGTTATTAAGAAGAAAAAAATTTACTCAGCATTTTCTTACTAGCAAGTAAGACTAAAGTAAAGAAAATAATGTTTAAGAAAGCTATATGACGGACCGAAAAGGTGAGATGTCACACCTAGTAACCTCTAAAATTAATTGCTTTATGTTATGATAGGCCTAATGGAGGGAAAGAAAATTGGAAACATATGCGCTTACGAGGGGCAACCAAATAATGAGAGATTTTTTTTTTTTTTGACTTGGTTACTAGATGAAATTAAATAACTTGCCTCAATAACTTGTACATTTTATAGACCATATCATTGACTTAGGAATCTGAAAGAAATTTCCTTATGATGGGGTCAATACTTATTCCACCTTTTCTTCTCCACTTATCAATTTCTTTCTCTTTTCTAGGCAACTTGAGGTAAAGAAGATACAAAATTCAACGCTAACCATACTACGTCTTCATCTTTGGCATTTCATCCTCTGAAAAATTGACAACCCTTCACTATTAGTTTTTCTTTTTCTTTGTCCAAGACTTTGCTGCTCCAACCCTTTATTATTAGTTTTTCTTTTTCTTTGTTCAAGACTTTGATGCTCGAAATTTTTTCCCAAAGACTAAAGACCCCTAGTCCATTCTTTTCTGTTGCCCAAATCCTCCCTATCAAACGAGGGATTGATCTAATCCCTCCCTCGATTTACTTCATACCTTTTCCTTTTTTTCATCCAATCCTTCCGGCCAAACACACTCTAACAGCTAGGGCTCAAAGGAAGAAGGAATGTGAAAAAAAAAAAAAGAGAGAGAGAGAGGTTAGTTTCAAATAAGAAATAAAAGACATTAGCAATTAGGTTTTTTTTTTTTTGGTTATTTCATGGGTTTCTTTAAAGCTCATTTTTTATTTACCAAAAAACACATGTTTATCAAAAACAAAAAAAAGTCCTTCTCAACAAAAATATCAGTTAAAAAATTAATTTACTAAAAAAATTTGTCTATTTTTTTAAAGGAAAAAAAATCGTCTATTTGATCATATTGAGTTTATTGCTCTATTGTGATTAACTAGGGTTCCTTAATCTCATTTTTCCTCTCCCAAAAAAATGGTCGCTTAAGCGAAGCAAAAACCATTTTTGGTAATTTTTTAAATTATATTAAAACTATGGTTGTAGTTATTAAATCGTATATGTTAAAAAACAAAAAAGTTATTACAATATAAAGTCAACCACAATCATGATTCTAACAACACTTTTCAAACACCCCATAGCTAAAAAAAGAAAAAATTGTTCCTGTAATTTCCAAATACCGATAAAACCAGCGCAAAGAATCAAAATTACATCCTTGGTCCAGATTCTAGAATTTCCCACTGAGACACAAGTTCTTCGCTGGTCATTTTCCCCACTGAAAATTCACACACAAAGAATCCTCTCAAAACCCTAGAATTTCATAAAACGCCCCCAAATTCGCAGCTTTCGCTACTTTGCGAAACCTAGGGTTTCGATAAACCCTAGCTACATACACAGCAGCTCAAAGGAGGACGGGCTTCGGAGGTGAGAGAAAAATGGAATTTGACGAGTACGATTACCTCGAGAAGACTGTGGAGGAGAGCGAGGACCAGCGAGATTCGAGGAGGAAGACGAAGAAGGAAGGCAGCGAGAAGAGCTACAGAAAGAGAGAGGCCGATGATGAGGATCACCACGGAGGCGACGATGTTCATGGTGGCTGTGAAGAGAACGACGGCGACAGGAAGAGCAAGAAGTCGAGAGGAGGGGGCGAGCACGAGAATGGCCGCGACAGGGATCGGCACCATTATCGTCGGAGCGAGAGAGAGAAGGAGAGAGGTAGAGAGAGGAGTAGCAGGGATAAGGATAGAGACAGAGAGAGGGATAGGGAGAGAGGAGATAAGGAGAAGGAGAGAGAGAGGCGAGATAGGGATAAGGAGAAGGAGAGAGAGAGGAGAGAGAGGGACAGAGATAGGGACGAGAGAGAGAGGTCGAGGAGGAGCCGGAGCCGGTCGGACCGCGAGGAGAGGTCGAGGAGGAGCCGGAGCCGGTCCGATTGCGACAGGGAAATTAGGGACAGGGAGAGAGAGATTGAGATGAGAGAGAGCAGGTAACGAATTCGATTTTTTCTACTGTTGGAGTCAATAGAAATGGATTATTGTTGGAAAGACTAGCCCTTTAACTTTTTATTCATTGGGATTCTGCTAAGTTAAGCCTTTTTTACCTTGTTTGTGCTTCAAAAGTCAACACAAATTCTAGTTGCTACAAAATCATTTTACATTTAGGATGAGGAGACAACTCTACTAATATTTGATTACTTTGTTGAATGAATTACGGTTGGCAGGAGATTCAAGGACAAGAAAGAAGCGGCAGAGCCTGAAGCTGATCCAGAAAGGGATCAAAGAACTGTTTTTGCTTTCCAGGTTTGTAAATTGCATTTTTTTTTTGTTTTACCCATCTTTTGCTATCAGAAATATATTTTCTCACTTCGATTTCCCTGTATGTTTCTGCTTTTTTTTTTTTGGCTTGTTCGTGATGAATCATGGTGATGACAGATGCCCCTGAAGGCAACTGAGAGAGATGTTTATGAGCTCTTCTCGAAAGCAGGCAAGGTTTGTGAAAATATTTCTTTGTTTTTTTCTTTGGGATTCTGCGAAGCATTTAATAATTTCTACATTCCTTCTTTCTTTGGTACTTGTTTATACTGAATCTGTTCGTGGTAGCTCTCTGTGTTATTTTTATATATATGCATGTTGAATTTGTCATCTTGGTATATGTTTAAGAACCCTTGCAGTTCTGTCGCATGAAATGTTTTCACTATGGATGCATGTATTGAGATACATTTGCTTTTTAGCATGTATTGAGATACATTCGCTTTTTATTGCAGTATATGGTCCTCTGCCTTCAGTTTCAAGTAGCGTAGTAAGCTTCTTGTTTGTCGACATTCTGTATAAGTGGGGTCAGGGTGAATGAAATGTACAGGAGTTTGTTGGTTGTCTTCTGTGCTGGTCCAATTTGGTTTTTTAACGTGCTGTCTGGAGGTCTCGGATCTCTCTATATGAGTTATTTATCTGCGAGATTTTTATATGGTATGATCTTACAACTTCTCTCCCTATTTTCAGGTGAGGGATGTACGACTGATCATGGATAGGAATTCTAGACGGTCAAAAGGAGTTGGGTATGTGCATTTATTTTCAACTGCCTTATATTATATGCATGTAGTTTGCAAAACCGTTATTAATATGACAGCTTTCTAGAATCAAATTTAACTGTATTCTTAAATGCACTAGCAATGCGATAATGATGAGGGATGATGGGAATACCTTGCACCCATGTTTAATCAATTCATGCTGCGTACTCAAGGTAGACAACATGAACCTAAATTTTCCTCTTTCTAGTTTTCTTCCTCTTTGTCTTTAGGGCACCATTCAGTACCGTGTAAGCCTGGGTCCCATCTAATGTTATGGTCTACCTATTATGGACTGGAAGACGCTGAATCAACTTGATCGACTTTGATCTTTTTGAAGAATTTCTGACACCAGACCTGATTGGCTCTGCTATTTTCCTTTGTTCTGTTCTCTTTCTACTTATTATTTATTTATTTTTCTTGAGGAGAGTGGGGGTTGGAGAAGGAGAAATGGGGATTGATAGTCAGGAACATTTGTGACTTGACGTTTTACACATTTTAGATTCTCATCTCTTACAATGATAGCTTTTAATTAAAAGGATTCTGCTAAACATTATAATTATGGATTTTCTATAAACACGCATGATGATAGCTGAGTAAATATTTGTCTTCTGTTTAACTTCTCCTCTGCCCCTGTAACCAATCCCTTTGTAGTTATTGTGATTACTTTGTTAGGTATATTTTTATTATTTTTGTATTTTGACGGTGATGAGCTAACATTTTCTCTTACATGAGTCATCAGATTCGTCCAAAGAAACTCAGCTTGAGCTCTCTGCACTAGAGTTTTTGTTTCCCTACATCTCTTTGCTATAGGCGTTGTAAGTTTTGATTGCAGTAATTTTGTTTCATATGTTCTGGAAACTTATTTATTTGAGGCCTTGATGAAACTGCAGGTATATTGAATTTTATGATGCAATGTCTGTACCAGTGGCAATAGCACTTTCTGGCCAACTGCTTCTTGGACAACCTGTAATGGTGAAACCCTCTGAAGCTGAAAAAAATCTTGTTCAATCTAACACTTCTGGAGGCACAGGCGGGACAGGGCCGTATGGGGCAGTTGACAGAAAACTATATGTGGGGAATTTACATTTTAACATGACTGAAGCTCACCTTAGAGAGGTACTGTGACTGTGACTGTGTGCTGTGTTATGGTTATAGAAACTTGAAGATGATAATTTTAACAAGAGGAAAAATGTTTATTGGGACACTGCCCAAGTACATTGAAACATAAATGAGTGGCATTTTAGGCAGAAAGAGAAGCAAAAGTAAGAACAGATTGTTATATCAAGATAAATTGTGGCTATAAGATGATATGTCATGCCAAGTGTTTTCATGTCCAAAGTATGGTCTAATTCATGTTAAAAACGGTGGTTAGGGATTCTTTTCTTTCTTTTTTGTCAGGTTGTATTAAATTATTTATCTGACCTCTTTTTCTTATGGTGATTGCTCAGATTTTTGAACCATTTGGTCTTGTGGAGCTTGTGCAACTTCCCCTTGATCTTGAAACAGGGCAATGCAAGGGTTTTGGGTTTGTTCAAGTCAGTGATAACTGATACTTGCTTGTCTTTTTTAAAATTTTTATCCATATACGGTGAGAATTTACTTGTTTATATGTTAATTCTATTGTCAGTTTGCCCAACTAGAACATGCAAAGGCAGCTCAAAGTTTGAATGGAAAATTGGAGATTGCTGGTCGTACTATTAAGGTTGTCTCCTTTCTTCTCCATCAAGTTCTACGGTTGGATGCTATCTTTTTTAAGATATAGTTGTAATACATTCAAATTTCTTGTTTGGTTGTCCATGTCTGTTATGTAACCATCAGTAGCTATCATTTACCATTTCAGCTAATATCCTTTTAACTTGGCTGTGTAGGTTTCATCTGTAACTGATCATGTTGGAGCACAAGATACTGCTGCAAAATCTGCAGATTTTGACGATGATGAAGGCAGTGGCTTGGTAAAGTTTATTTGTCATAGTATATTAGATGGATATTAGTTTTATGCACACTAAAACTGTTTCAGAATAAATAATGATTCCGATTGATTTATTCATGAATTACTGAGAGTATATATAGGAGATGGACAGAATCCCATACCCTTACAAAACAGGAAACAAAAAATAACAAATTCCTAGATATTGGCTTGTGGGGCATTATTCTAAAGATTCAGTTTTTAAATAAACCGAGTAAAAAGAAATAATAAAAAACACTAAATAAAAAATATTAACTGCCATAACAACCAAATCTAAACAACCGAGGATTTATACTTCCCCTCAAGCTGGTTGTAAATATCATGCATTCCCAGCTTGCCAACTAGATTCTCGTGGTTTGGCTTATGAAGTCCTTTTCTAAGGATGTCTGCCGTTTGCTCCCTAGTTGGAACATATGTCAAAAAAATTCTTCCATTATTGATCTTCTCCTTGATGAAGTGACAATCAACTTCAACATGCTTGGTGCAGTCGTGGTGTGGTGGATTATGTGCTATGTTCACAGCAGTCTTGTTGTCACAGTATACCCTCACATTGGTGAGTCTGTAAGGATTTTTAGCTCTTCCATTAATCTCCGTAGCCAAATTCCTTCACACTCCATGAGCTAAAGCCTGAAATTTTGCCTCTGCGCTGCTTCTAGCAACTAGTGTTTGTTTTTAACTCCTCCAGGTTACTAAATTACCCCAGACATAGGTATATAGTAACTTGAAATAGATCTATCAATAGTTGAACCTGCCCAATTAGCATCCGTATAGATTTCAATTAATCTATGATCACCTTTTTTGAAGAATAGCCTTTTTCCTGGTGTACCTTTCAAGTATCTTAATATCTGGTAGACAGCTTCAAGATGTTTCATCTTGGGTGAGTGCATAAACTGACTAATTACGCTTATAGCAAACGCAATATCCGATCTTGTATGGGAAAGATAGATCATGCAATATCCGGTTCTGGGAGCCTGAAATTACGGTTGTCCTAACCTTTTTTTAACCCCTATCAACTTATAATTTAGATTAATGATATATCATGATCATTTTTCTCTGGACCTTAAAACAATTTTTATTTAGAAATTGATAACATAACATTGTATAATGATAATTACGGAATTTGAACTTTGTTAAGTTAGGTCATAATTTAAAGTTATGATGAGTGTGTTTTTGTGTGAAGCATGTTGGAGGCACACAACATATTTGCAAACGGGTCTTCAAAAAATAATTTTCCTATCATTTGTTAATACTTCCATTTCTGTAGGTTCCTAAAGAGGGCATTAGGTTTATGGATAGTTCCATATCTATAAGCTCCTAAAGAACTTGTTAAGAAGCCTGTCCATTGTTACTGTGTTCACCTTTGACTTGTTTTTGTACTTGTGACCTATGAGTCATCAGTTAACCAATGCTCAAAACAGCGTATTGAATTTCATTCTTTTAAATGCTGAGCGATTAAAACCTGCTCATCGCAAACCAGAGATTTTTTTTTAGTTTTTATTTTTTTTATTATTATTATTCTTTGTCTCTGGCGTCTAATCTATTAAGCCAATAAGTAATGATTTGAATCGCAAAGAGAAGTTATACGTTCATGATAGAATGATGTCCATTTTTTTTTTTTTAATATGTGGATATTTTCTTGCAGGCGTTAAATGCTCAATCAAGAGCATTACTTATGCAGAAGCTAGACCGCTCTGGTATTGCCACAAGGTTTTGAACTCTTATCTTCATTACCGACTCCCTTTTTCTTTCCTCTTGATTTATCTCGGCCATTTCATTACCTTACTTTGACTTTTGCAGTATTGCGGGGTCTCTTGGAGTGCCCGCTCTGAATGTGTCAGCCACAATTCAAACTGCAATGAAGTTGCCAATTAATGGACAAGCTGCAGTTGCTGCGCCAATTCTTCCAGTTGCTGCCCCCATTCCTATTGGAAGTCCTACTGAATGTCTACTGCTGAACAATATGTTTGATCCTGCCACTGAGGTTTGTGATTTACTTGTCAAGTTCTGTTTATCCTTGTTTAGAGGGCTAGAGAGCAGCCCCACTCCCCCAAAAAGAAGAAACTATCATGTTTATTAACATAATACATCAAAATCTTTTGTTGCAGACTAACCCGGATTTTGATATGGATATTAA
The DNA here is from genome assembly GCA_946598075.1 of Artocarpus hirsutus. Classification (NCBI taxonomy): domain Eukaryota; kingdom Viridiplantae; phylum Streptophyta; class Magnoliopsida; order Rosales; family Moraceae; genus Artocarpus; species Artocarpus hirsutus. The sequence goes on along the minus strand of CAMOHE010044252.1, from coordinate 2,456 downwards.
AGAGGATGTGGAAGAAGAATGTTCTAAATGCGGCAGGGTGGTACATATATATGTGGACAAGTAAGTATATATCAAAGATGGTGCGCCAGCAATTGTGAACTTTTTCGTTTATGTCCTCGTATATGTTCTCATTTTCTCAGGTCTTATTTGACAAGCTATACAAAATGATTTGTTCTGTTTTTAGCATTTTATGTTGACATATGATTGAGCTAGACTCATTTATTTTCCTTGTTAATAAATGAAAACGCATGGACTGAAGTTTTTGATTTTATTGAACTGCTTCATCTGAAACCCCATTTCCCTCTTGAGAGAAAACGGAAATAAAACTGATATACTTTGATCTTCTAACCATCTCTGGGCGAACTACATCTAAATTCTTGTGTTTTACTAAAGTTGATGGAAAGAAAATTCCTAACGCAATGTAGATGGAGATTGGCCAACTTGGAACCTTTCTATTCCAAGGTGTTAATGATGCACCGAGTCCCATCACTGGTTTTGCATGTTCAGTTTTTCTCTCTCACTTTCTCCCTTTTAATCGATGCTTTTTTGTGTCCTAAAGTTCTATATCAAAATTGTTTTGTCATACAGAAACAGTGCTGGATGCGTGTATTTGCGGTTTGAAACTGCTGAAGCAGCTGCAGCTGCTCAGCGTGCAATGCATGGGAGATGGTTTGCAGGCAGGCAGATTTCAGCCTCGTTCATGGTAAATATATTATTACCTGAATATGTTCTTTTTTGTTGAATATAATTCTTCATTTCTTCCGATCTTTTTTTTTTTTTCTAAATGCATCTAATATAATGAGATTTGAAAGAAGTTTAACTGTTGCTATGAATAAGACTCCTCACACGAAAGGGGGAAAAAAGAATAAGGCTGCTCACCACTTAACGGGTACTTTTAATGATAATGCGTCTTTTCCATTGAAATTCTAGGGGTCGTACCTTTCTGGGCTGTTTTGTATTGTGTGATTGAAGCCTCTCTCTCTCTCTCTCTCCCCCCCCCTTGGCAAATTAGAAGATGTGAATTAAGACAAGCTTGAGAATCTTAACTGTGTTTTTTCAACAATGCAATAGCAATGGGAAATTAAAGTGAAAATGAATGAAAGTAGTACTTTCGTCATGTTTGTTATGCTCTCTTGAGAACTGAAGAAAAGATTCTCCTTTTTTAGTGGTAGGTCATAGTAGACTGTGTATGCTTCCATTTTGAAAAGGCATGAATTACTTTTGAGCCCGGGAATCATACGGTGTTCACTTGTGATTCAACAAATTTATTTTGCTTCCAGAATTATCATATTATACGAGGAAACTCTCGATTTTGTCGAATAATCTATGCAATGCTTTTATGAATATTTATTATTATTTTTTGAAAAAGAATGATTGTTTTCTTGAATATACAAGGAAGCTCTTGATGTTTAGAAAATGACTTCTTAATCTTGTATTATTTATGTAATATTGAATATTTTTGTGAATATTCTGGTCACTCTTGCAGCAACCTCAAGTATACGAGTCTAAGTTTAGAGGAGCTTGAAATGGCAGGGGGATTTTCAGAAAAGTGGCATCCTGTGGATCCCTTTCCCCAACCTCATTTTGTATTTGTTTTTGTTTTTATTTTTATTTTTTTCTGCTTCAGTTTTAGGACATCGATTTTATAGAATTGATAATTTCGTTTTACTTGTATTTTAACCGTCAATGTTGTGCCTTTGTGGTGGATATATATGTGAAATCAACATGTACTAGGGTCTTCAACAATATGTATTTAATTAATCTTTTGTTCAAATGTGTTGATTCTGGAATTTTTGCTTTCTGACCTCTTGCAATTTATTTCTAATGAGATCACTGAACAAATGGTTATTGTGCAACATACTGAATGTATTTCTAACATCCATGATTGACTTCAGAGTTGAGCCGTCTGAAGTAGTAGGCCATTTGGGATTCGAAGCCGTAACATTGTAGCCACAAATTTTGTGAGAAAAAACACCATAGTAAAATCAGTTTTAATTAACATTTTCTAGTTCAAACTACGAACTTAAAAGAGTTTAAATGGACAATTGTAATACCTAATCGCTAAATAACATATCAACTCACCAAAAGGCAGGCGTTCCATTTCCTGTAAAAAAGCTTAACGATTTTAAAATGGAGGGAGTGAAGTAGGATTACTTTTTGACTTTAAAGACGTTGTCTCTAACAGGATATAATTTTGTGCATTAAGGACACCCAATGTAAAAACTTACAGTAATACTTTGCTACCCTGGCTGATGCTATGCCAAAGCAGAGACGGATGATAGCCAATATGAGCATCCAAAATACTAGAGCAAGAAAATGTGGAGCTTTTAAAACTCTTGCTAGTTAAGAGATTGAATTAGCCAGTAGAGCTTGATTGAAATCTATAAACGGTCTGAAACCGAGACCCTCCATCAGTTTTTGGTCTGCCAATGAGCTTCTATGTTTTTTTTTTTTTT
>CAMOHE010044251.1:0-40510 GCA_946598075.1 Artocarpus hirsutus | reverse complement strand
TTTCAATAATGAGATTGAAGGTTGAAGCCTTGGTATTGTTACAAGGTGCTTCGCCTTATGAATGATAAGGATTGAAAAAGGAATGGCGATGGTGGCCCTAATTAGGCATCAGTGGAGGAGAAATAATAAGATTAGGGTTCATTTCATATACGTAGAAATATAATTTTTTTAATTTCTTTAGAGTCAATCATTCATTCACTTATTGAAAGGAGAATATTTAATTTTCTGTTCTTCAGAGATATCAGTAAATTATTTATTTTGAGGGTAAATATAAATTTCTTCTTTTTTATAAATAAATTAATTAACATGAGGGATGTATATCGTGTATTTAATTTTTGAATAATTATGTAATTTACCATTTATGTGGTAAATGAATTAATCATTAATTTTTTTAAACAATGGTAAATTGAAAATTGTATGGCCATTTATGGTATCTTAAACTAGAAAAAATTAATTGAGCCTTTTTTAAAACAACTGCCCCAAGATTAGATATATATTCGTGGAAAAGAATATTTATAAATTTTTTCATTGAACATAAATTCATGTTTTTTTTTTTTTTGGATTATAATTTGTCATGAAACCAAAACCAGGTGGTGACATGATGGTTAAATTAAAATTAATTAAACAAATTTTAACTAAACTCACCAATTAGTTATTTGGTATTTCAAGAAAATATACTAGGGTTATTTTTAAAAATGTGATAATTTAAAACTTTTTAGATAATTCTTGTTTATTAAGTCCTGATAAATAATTTCATGAATTACCTTTAAATTATATTAAATTAAAACATCAAATTTTGCAAGAGCGAGTCGGGCCGCAGCAAACCCACATCGTACATACATATAGTATCGACATATATAAAACACAAACCACAGTCCAATCAAAATAACTAACGACCAAATATTATATGCCTTAATTAAATAATAAGATAAGTTAATAAAAACTCCTACGGTCACGCGTGCAATTAGCAACGTCTTTGTCAGTAGTATGCTGCGAACTACCTAGAAGGGGCAAAAATTTTAAAACAAATAAAACTGTAAGCGAAAAACTTAGTAAGATTTAGGTTTTGAAAACATTAACTTCAATAAACAAAATTTTCATCAAAGCAAAAGCTGTAAAAGATAGTAAATAAATTCAGTTAATTACACGCTTACCATTTCAGTTCAACGATCATTTGAAAACAAAGTTGTCATTTTATATTATGTAAAGCCATATTGTTCACCATCGTAATAGCCTAGCTGGGTTTCTCAATCTACCCCCTAAGGTCGCTTTCTACACGATCTAATCTCTGTACTAGGCATCATGCATTGATGTTTCATTTTGAACAGAGTTCTTGACTCATTTGGTACTAAATATTACGGTACTTATATTATTACTTGAGTCTCATATTACCGATTTTTCTCATTTACATTTATTATTCAGTTCATTATGATCATTTCATTATTCAACAATTATTGAAAATAATTGAATAAATATATCACAATCATTCATTAAAACATTTTTAGGAAAATATGTTTTGGCCAAAACTCTTTCAAAATCATGGTTAATAATAAAGAGGGTCCATAGTCCTACTTCATTGTCTAGCATGACAATACATGCACCGCAGTCTTGGTCCGCTATACATAAGCTCCTCGGAACAGTAAACAACCTTAGATGTGAACTAGATACGTTAATATCTAATTTAAAATATTCTACATTATTATGTTATTTCATGGTGCCTTAGTGTGCCTTTAAAGTCCAAATAATCATGTCACAAAATTAAAAATCCTTTTTATCATTAAACGATGAAAACTAGTGAAAAACGACCATTTTTATGCAGCTTTGTCAACCTGCCAAATTGCTGGTGTTTGGCCTACCGACCAACTGACTCCAGCTTATCGAACTACTGGTGTTTGGCCTATTGGCCAGCTAAGTCTAGCCTACCGAATTGTTTGAATCCTGCCTGCCAGCCTATTGAAATCTGAAAAATTTCAGTTTTCAAGTCTTGGCCAACCCGAGCTCAAAAGCTCGATTTAATATGTGCTTATAGCTCTCAAAGCCTGGGTAACATTCAGAAATGTTAGAATAACATCTTAAAACACTTTTAAACTCTTTTCCTAAAATTTTCATGAAAACTTGCAATTTATTTTAAAAATAAAAAAGTAAAAACTAGTTTTATTTGGTTATTGCTTAAACAAAGCTCGAATTCATGTTGGTTTAAGTTGTATAAACTCATATCGTAGGTGTTTAGAGTCTCATTAACTCGAATCAATGTATGCATGAAAATTTAGACAAATTTGAAGTAAAAATTGGAAACTTTGAAGAAAAAGAGCTAAGCTCAAGTTGGACAGCTTAGGGCTTGATCTTGCTTCGGTTGAATGGCTCCCAAACTAAGTGTGTTTATGGCTTGCAATTGATTTAAGCAAAAGACAATAGAGAGAGACAGACGAGAAAGAGAGAGTGAGAGTGAGTGAGACATAGAGAGAGGGGAAAAGGAGGGGAGAGAGAGAGAGTGGTGAGTATGAGAGAGTGCAAGCGAGTGGAAGTGAAGAAATAGAGGGAGAGTAGAGTGGTTTTAAGGTGGAAACCATGTCCAATTGTAACACCCTAGATTTAATTAAGCATAATTAGTGTATAAATAGTGATTAGTATGCCTTGATGAAACTTGGACTTAATTTAATTATTTTATGGCATTTTAAATTTATCTTACTTTTAATTACTTTTATTTGTTATTTTGAATTTTGAAACAAAACAATTTACAAAATTCCAAATAAGTCCCTTTTTGCCAAAAAAAAAATTGAACCACTTGAGATCTGTTTGTGAAAACCAGGGACAGCCCACAATTTTATCCAAACCCGCTGTCCCTCCTTACTCTATTTATTTCTTTCCTTTCCTCTCTTTCCCTTACTCTCTTAGCTCAATCCCTCTCTCTTTTTCCTTTCTTTCGCTACCTCTCTCTTTCTCTTTTCCCTCTCAAATTCGTTCCAAAATTTTTAAGTTCAAGCCTTGATCTTCAACTGGATTGGGAGCCTAGGAGCACAATTGGGCTCTCACAAACTTCATTCAAAGCTCACATTTGAGGTTAGTTTACTTATTTTCAAAATTTCAAAACTTTCCCCAAATTTCTTAATTTTCTTATAAATTTGAAATATGAGTTTCTTGAGCTTAAAAAACCTTAAATCTAAGTTTATAGAACTTAAATCATCATGAACCTAAGCTCGATTGGACGAAAGTTAGCTAAATCAAGTTTTTTCTTTTTTCCTCATTTTTAAAATTATTTGAAAATTTATATGTAAAACTTGTTAAAAAGTGTCTAAATGTGTTCCAATGTGTTTTTCTTTCATTTATGAACATTATACATGCTATGGGAATTGAAAAACAGTTTTAGAATGAGATTTTGAGATTGGAGAGGCCAAAACTCGAAGTCTCAGATTTCCTAGATTTTTCTACTTTGGCAAACCGATCATGAGCATCGGCAGGCCGAACTTATGAGTTTGGCATGCCATATTCATATCATCGGCAGGCTGAATCTGGCCAATTCAGCAAACAGGTGCTGTACGGCCGGTAGACCGGACAGGGAAGTTGGCAAGCCGATCGGACTTCATGAAATTTTACTATTTTCAACTGTTTTCATCGTTTAAAACCTAGATAAAGACTTTGACCTTATAATATAATTTTGTGAACTTTAAAGGCGTACTAAGACACCATGAGGTAGCATAGTAATGTAGAATACTTTAAGGTAGATATTGATAAACTTAGTTCACCTTTAAGGTTGTTCATGGTTTCATAGAGTTAACGTATAGCGGATCGGGACTATAGTGTTGAGCTTCAGTTTAGGATATTGAGGTAGGACTCCAAACCTCTTTCTTTGGTAGCTATGTTTTAAAAAGGGTTTGGTCATAAAATGTTTTCTTTCAAACATTTTCAAGAAAGGAAATTTATTCGTGGTTTTCATGAATCATTAAATAACGAAATGATCATAATGAATGTAAATGAGAGAACTCGGTAATATGAGACTTGGATGATGATACATGTATATTAGGGCATGATGCCATAATCAGAGATTGGGTCGTGTAGAATGCAACATTGGGGGCTGGTCCCAAAACCTAACTAGGCCACTACAGTGGTGATATTAATTTTTTGCCCAAGATAACAATAATGAATTTATTTTTAGATGAACAATAGACTACTAAATTGGTAAGAATGAATCTTATTTATTTATTTATTGTGTTTTATAATTTATATGTTAATGTTAAATTTTTATATTCAAATTATTATTTTCAAAAGCTTAGTCCTACTAAGCCTTCTGCTTACATTTTCTTTTGTTTTAACTTTCTCCCCTTAGGTGGACTTCAGCTTATGGCCGATTGGGAGTCTATTAGGCGAACTCGAGAACAATTGGGACTCTATCAAGGTTATTTGTTTATTGAATCGAGGCATGTAATATTTAAACTTTATTCCTCGTATTGGACTGTGGTTATAATATATTATTGTTATACTATGTGTGTGTACAAACGTGGGTCCAGTGGGGCCCAACTCGTATTTATTTGTCTTTATTGCTTTACTCCATTTCACCTGCTTTAATTCAATGACAATTGCTTTAAAAGGGTTTTAATTTGTCATGTTTTTAAATAACTCAAAATTCTTTAATCAAAAATTTTTATTAAAATTTAGTTAAATTAACTTAATTAATATGCCACATCACTACCTGGTTCGGCGTATGTGACACTAGCACATGGTTTCAAGAGGGAACTTTCATGTGAGTAGGTGAGAATGTAGTGGGGACCTATTGAGAATTTTAAACATTGTTTGCTTCCAAAATTTTAGATTGAGTATGATTTTGAAAAATAAAATAAAATAAATTAAATAGAAATTATCAACATTTATTTAAAAGGAGTTAACAAAATACTAAAATTCATTTATGATAATCTTAACTAGTCTTGAAATTTAAGATAACTAACAAGACAATTAAAAGCGAAATTAATTAGAAAAACATCACAAAATAATTAGATTAAATTTAAATTGTAATTAGACACACTAATTTATCAATTTACATACTAATTATACTTAATTAATCTTTAAGTATTACGTAAATTCATGATTTTTTCGGTGAATTAATTCTCACCATGGCTGGCCTTAAATATCAAGAGAAAGAAATTATTCATTTCCATACAGCGAAACAACAAGATTATTAAAAAAGAGAAAAGTATTAATTCTTTTTGGGGGAACATTTCCGTCTTTTCACCAAGGAAGCAAAACAATATGTACGTATGGCCAACCCCATCATGTAATGGAAGGGGAACCAATTGATGCGCAATGAATCATTGAGCATACATAATTGTTCATAAATGGTAAAACAAAATATATTTTTAAAAGGTAAAATATAACGTACATGTGATAACAAGCGTAACATGATTAGAATTTCTCATCTGACTCTAAGTTAAAAGTTAAAATGTAGACTTTAATAAAGTGTTTGAAAGAGTAGTTTAAATTAATAGTTTGAATTGTAAATAATGTAAAACTTTCAAATGCTATAATAAAAAAGTTATAATGTAGAGTTCTAATATACTACAATTTTTAAAACTAAACTGATAGTTTAAACTACTCTCTTAAACATCATAAGATAAAGTGCAGAGTTCAAAAAAAAAAAAATAAAAATAAATAATGCATAGTAAGGCATAATAATGCATAGTAAGGCATATAAAAAAAAATCATAGAAGAAGAGAGTATTTTGTTGGGCTAAGGTACCAACTAGCAAGTACAAGTGTGGAACGGCTATAAATGTCACCGATAAACTATACAAATATCCCATGAGTCGCCGACTCATATCGCAACTGAATGATCTTTATAAATATTTTAGCAACCTAATTCAGACAACAAAGCTGGAATACATATGTGACATACATACATACATACATACATATATGATATACATTTACACACACGGTTGAAAGCTTCGAGGATCCTAAGAATATAAGTCAAAGAAATAAAAAAGAAAAAAAAAAAAAAAACCTCACAAGTACATCCAAAACTAATAACATTAATAACTCCAAAAGAAATCAACACAACATACGCCAAGAGAAGAATCTGTCACTAATTTATCCCATTTATTTATCAATGTTCTCCCCCGTTGTCGTTTTATTATTTATAGGGACAAAATTATCCCTTGCATTATTCTCGCAACAAACCTAAATAACTTCACAAAACACAATGTCTCCTCAACCTAAATTACATTTACCTTTGTTACGATTTTTAATAATCTTTTGTCTCGCAATAACAACAATAATGTCGTTTGCCTGCATGAGCCATGCGATAGTTCCCTCCGACAGAACGTTCACCTACACAAACAAAGGCGGCGACCTTAAACTCGCATACAACTACGGTGGGACCTACCGTTCTCTACCCATCTACAACTTCCCCTTCACCCTCTGCTCCTACAGCGAAAGTACACACTACCCAATCAACGCCTTCCCCTTCGCGTTGTGCATGGGCGACTTCTCCGCCCCCTAGGACCACGTGCAGCGCGCGTGGGAGGAGAACCGAGGCCGGCCCGTCCTAGAAGAAGCCATGCTGACTCTCGGTCCCGACGGCAACCTAGTGCTAGCCGACGCCGATGGAAAGACGGCCTGGCAAATCGGCACGGCCAACAAGGGTGTGGTAGGGCCGGAGCTACCTCCAAACGGCAAGGTGGTGCTCAACGACGATAAGGGCAATGTCGTTTGGTGGAGTTTTGCTTATCCAGGGATACCGTTTTGGTGGCCCAAAGCCTACGGCCCAATGGGCCTAACATGATTATAAGTGCTGAAGAATCTACTTCGGATGGCTCCAAGGGAAGGCGTTACAGATTCCAATTAATCGAGCAAAGATATTATTTTTCTCTAGTCATGCAACTACTTTCAAACGATAAATATTCCCACCAACCTTTGATTTATTTCAGGGACGGTACATTGCTCGACGCTAAAAACGTAACTCTACTAGGTGTGAGTTTGTACAACGTTGCTATGTCCCAAGAGGCTCATAGTTTCATTCTTGTTTTGGAGTTCACAGTAAAGCACAAGAGCACCAATTTGTTGACTACGCGAGAATTGATCTCACAAAGAGCGAATACAATAGCACGCATTCCATCCTTAGAATGGAACCAGACGGCAGTCTAAAAGTCCACACGTACTACGAATACGACTTTTTGTATTTGGACCCGTGGGAAATTAGTTACAACTTCTTCGACCGTGTCCAGTGCGCCTTGCCTAGGAAATGTGGAGACCTTCGTGTGTGCGAGAACGACCAATGCGTGGCGTGTCCGACACCGAGGGGATTGCGGGGTTGGAGCAACCGGTGTGCGCCGCCGAAGTTTAAAGGCTCGGCATGTATTGAAGAGGCTAAGGTGAGGTACTACAAAGTGAGAGAAGTTACGCATTTTTAGCCCTTATAAGACCGGTGATGGGCCAATGAAGTTTAGTAAGTGTAAAGCAAGGTGTACTAGGGATTGCGGGTGCCGTGGGTTTTTCTATGATAAGGTGGTTTCAATGTGTTTGTTGGTTCCTGAGCTTGGTGCTTTGAGTAGGGTGACCAACACTTCTACGCATGGATATATCAAGATGCCTAACTAAGGTTTTCACTAATACACATGTGATAGGTGTTCTTCTTTCCTTCTTTTTTTTCTTTGATTACTAAATGGGGTATTCGAAGTCAAGATCTCAATATTAAAAATAGAAATCGTGAATTTTATGCTATTTTTAATAAGTATGGATTTGCCGCTGGTCCATGCCAGCCATTCGTCATATATATTCTATATTTGATCAAAATAAAATATTCGATTTTGCTTGATTATGGTAACGTCCAAGTATACCAGCTAAGTAAAGCTTACTGGCATTCATATATATGGAGTTGGAGAGAGGCATTTGTAGGAAGGGATCTATGACAAACTCTCATTCTGCACATAAAGTGTCCCAAATATGTATATAATTCTGAATTTATACGATTTTAGGTCAACTAATAATAATATGGGATATTTATCTTTATTACCCTCTTTTTTAAGGTAATTTAAAATCTATACTTTCAGTTTTAGATATTATCAAATTATATCTTCATATTTAATTTAATACACAAACTTATATCTTCACCAAATCAATATTCAATTTTGACCTAAGAAATTATCCAAAATACCCTTAAATTGATAAATAAGATAACTTTACAAAATTAAAGAAACTTTATACTAAGGTTTTCGACTTTAAAAATGTATAAAATACCCTAAGAAAGTAGGTGATTTGTGTGTTTTTGATTTTTTCTTTTTATTTTTTGAAAGTTTTAATTTTTTTTCTATTTTACTTAAGGATAATTTGATCATTTTAAGGATGAGAATCAATTATTGACTAAAGTAAAGTATAAATTTATGTATTAAATCTAATTTAAAGGTATAAATTCAATGAAATCCAAAATCGACGGTATAGTAATTTAATAAACCTAAAATACATGGTATAAAAAGATAAATAACCCTAATAATATTGGTATTATTTGATAATATCGTTATTTTTTACTTGTAATTTCTAGATAGCTAGCTAGTTTGAACCCTTTCCTTATTTTTCATTTAGATCTTGTGGGTGTAGTCCATTGCAGGGGCTATTGACTTGATATTACCATAAAATTTAAATCAGACGTCGGCACTTATAACCTAGGCCATTAGCTTAATCAACTATATAATTTAGATCAAATAAACAAACTCTTGTAAAAAATGAAATAAACGACAACTATATGTGATCAATCTCCATTTTTTTTATAGTACAACAAAATGCTAGGTCGGATTAACGTGCAACACCATTAGAGATCAATTCAGAAATTTATATTATATAAATGGACTTAATTTCTGTGCAAATACATTTTATCTTCATTAATGTTTAACCAATTAATTCGTGCCACCTATTTAAAAATTTAAATTCTTTTAAGAAAATGATGTTATAATATTTTCAGTTAAATAAATAATAGTGATAATAATATGAATATTTTATATGTTGATAATGGTTCTCGTATTATTTTCATATCGATGGTTTATATTAATCAAATATGTGATCCATGATTATCACAATTATTTTTTGGAATAGGGCATATATAAGGTTTATATGTGGATAGATGCGATTCGAAGACTAATATTCTAAAATTGATAATCCATGATTAACATATGGAGTTGGGAACTTTATACATGATAAGGTTGTAATGAAAATTTATATCTTATTAGGGAGGTAGTTTATCTAGATCGTCAGAGCGGGTTGATTGCATAATAGACACGTTGGTGTGCTAAACCTAATGGTGGTGGCATGCCAGACTAAATTTACAATGTAATTGATTTAATAATAATTACAGTGTAATTGATTTAATAATAATTTTGTTTCACTTTGACAACCATTTAGGTATCATCTTAATCTTGAAGTGGATTCATAACTTTATATTTGTAGCTTATATCTTTTAATATATCAAATGTTGAAATTCTAATGAACAAAAGTTTCACTCTCATTATGTTGGAGATGCAACCAATATTCGTTGAGTGCACAATTGAGTGCATAATCCATAGTTACAAAATTCGTAATTCTTTAACAAAGAGTCAATGTTATACTCCAAAGGCATTATTCGGGTCATCTGAATACATATAGTAGCCAGATAATATTCTATTTGTATGTGTTACAAAAGCAATGAAATTTTCAATGATAAAATAAATAATTCTTGAGAAAAAATAATCAAAAGATGAATAGAACTTGTCCTTCATCTAATTATTGATAAAGAATGGGGATGCGCATAATATGAGAGGTCATGGACAAGGTTCATTTGCGTCTTGTAACACAGTATACTATCAAGAGTGCGGCTTCAGGTCTATAATAAAAGTGTACCGAAGTTAATAATTAAGTGAAAAATTAATTAGAGATTTATTTAACTGGACCATTTGCACCAGACTCTCTGAATTTTACGATAAGAAAAGAATGACGATAAAAGTGTTGTACATTTTACAAGTATCATGTTTGAGGCGTTTATTTAGAAATGTGAAATATGCCAAGAATTGACTTGGCATTATGACAAACGGGTTGACGATGGTATGCTTAGACATTCAGTAGATTCACTATAATGGAAGACTTTTGATGCTGATTATCCCATATTTAGTGTAGAAGAAATCTACATTTCGATTTATCGACAGATGGAATGAACCCACATGGTATAAACACTTTGGCTTGTGATACTTGTCAACTACAATCTCTCTCCAAAAATATATATGAAATATAAGTTCTTGATGATAAATCTATTGATTTTGGGTCCTTAACAACTAGGAATGACATTGATTTGTACGTCGCACTGTTAGTTGATGACCTGAAGAGCTTGTGGGAAAATGAGTTTGAAGTTAGAGATGCTTACTAAAGAAGAGATGTTTACACTCCGTGCAATGTTGGTATGGACAATGGCCGATTTCCCCACATATGAAAATCTATCCAATTATTCAATAAAGGGTTCTATTAGTTGTCCTATTGTATGAAAAAAAATCTTACAAACGGTTGAAGAATGGTGAAAAAAACTATTTTTCTTAGCCATAGAAGATTGTTATCAAGAAATCATCGTTGCCGTAGACAAAGGAAAGCTTTTGATAGTAACATAGAAGAAAGAGACACTCCTCGGCATTTGACGGGTAAACAAGTATTTAAAATGGTAAAAGATATGGAAGTAATATTAGGGAAGAGAAAGCAAGGTAAGGACGAGCCATCGATACATGAAACTTGGAAGAAGAGATCAATCTTTTACAAACTTCTATTGTGAAAGACACTTTATGATTGTGTCATTGCTTAAATGTTATGCATGCTGAAAAAGATGTTTGTAAACAATAGGAGATACGTTGGTTGACATTCCAAGCAAATCTAAAGATCGTGAAAAAGCACAATTAGATATTATAAAGACGGATATTAGGCTTAATTTGTTTCCCTAAAAAAGGAGGTGCACTTACTTAACTTCAGCAAAACATACGTTATCAAGAGGAGAAACAAGAAAGATTTGTGAATAGTGTGCTTCGTTGAAAGTGCTAGACAATTATTTTTCAAACTTTAAAAAGTTGGTACCGAAGAAGGATTTGAAATTTATTAACATGAAAACACATGATTGTTATGTATTGGTGTAACAATTACTATCACTTGCATTGCGTGGAGTTATAGTTAAGGATGTAAGATTTGATATTACCAAGTTTTGATCATTTTGTAATTCAACACGCTCAAAGATAATTGATCTACTTACACTAAATTTGCTACAATCAAAATTGGTGCAAACCTTGTGCATGCTTAAGAAGTATTTTTCATTGTCCTTTTTTGATATCATGATACATCTATCGGTTCATTTAGTTTATGAAATTAAGTTATGCATATCAGTGTTATGAGATAGATGTACCATTTTGAAAGATATATAAAGATTTTGAAGGGTTATGTACTCCTTGCATCGCAAAGGTTATAAATCCCTAAGTCCTGATGGTTGAGTCTATATCTCACGCCATGTGGTCTTTGATGAATCTCACTTCCCATTTTCTAAATCCCCACCTGCTTCTAATTCTCAAAGTGATCAATCTCTCATTGCCACTCCATGTCCTGTTCTCTCTTGTGTAGATCCTGATATGTCACAGTCCACTTCTACAAGTGAAACCACTTCACAAATTGCACCTCCTGAACCATACAGTCCTTCTAAATTAATTTTAGCTTTTCCTTCTCTTATGTCCTTACATAGTCCCATCTCAGAATAAGGCCCCTTATATCAGTCTTCTCCCTTTTATTCCTCGGTCTTTAAGTCTCAACATGTTATCAGTAGCACAGGCACTGGGCGTGTGCAAAGTAAGCATCCCATGCTTACCCGAGTAAGGCGGGTACTTTCAAACCAAAAGCATATATTTCCATAGATTTAGCTCATATTGAACCAACCTCAGTCTAAGAAGCCTTGAAGTATGATCATTAGAAAACGACAATGGATGTTGAATATATAGCACCTAAGAACAATCAGACCTGGACATTGGTTCCCAAACCTAAGGATCGTCAAATAGTTGGCTGCAAGTGGGGTATAATATCAAACATAATCCTGATGGAACAATGGATAGATACAAGGCTTGTTAAGTCGCCAAAAGGCTACCCTCAATCAGCTGGCTTTTATTTTTCAGAGACTTTTAACCCTGTCATAAAGCCAGTCACCATTTGCGTTATTCTTACAATTGCTTTTGTTAGAGGTTGGCCAATTTGACAAGTTGATGTCAACAATGCTTTTTTTAATGGTGTCCTTTAGGAAACTGTTTATATGGAACGATTACCGGGCTTTGAGCAATTTTCCCGTGATGGACCACTTATTTGCAGGCCTCATAAGACATGCCATGGCCTCAAACAAGCTCCCCGAGCTTGTTTTGAAAAATTGAAATTTATTTTTGCCTTTTCTCACCTCTAGCACCACACCTTGGGGATCACCATTATTCTTTTTGTAATGCCTGCTAGCGGTGCTACATAGGACCACACAATCACTTGATGATGTATATATTCCCTTGTATTGAATTCAACAATCAGGCAGTAGTTTTTGCCCTATCATTTACTCTTAGCTTTCTTTACGCCCTTTTCTTATTTAAAAGTAACAAATTCTCTCTTGCAAATTCATCGATTCTTCCCCTCCTTTCCTTTACCTAACTTAGAATGGCTTCAGACCTAACATCAACCCAAGAGAACAACAAAAAGAAAATTTAAAAAAGTGGAAGGGCATTCAATTCTTAAGATTCCAAATGAATTACAAATTGATCCAGTAAAGCAATCAAATTTCAACAAGCGAAGACCGTGAAGAGGAAATGAAAAAAGGCAAATGCAGCACCCACACGTGTTTGAAGCTTAGTGGCTTGGGTCAACTCCTTTCCACGGTCCACAACTGCATCTCCAATAGCACGCGATGAACCTCAATAGAATTGCTTGTTGGTGTGGTGGCTGAGACGGCTCGCCATTGAGTGGGCAGCGAAGGAGGCACGATAAAAACTGTTCGCGTGAAGATTTTCACTTATATTTAAATGCGCGTTAGGGGTTAACACTAAAGACTCTCAAACTTTAAGGTCTCTTTCATTCTATCTTTTGAACTTTAAAAATCACCATTTTATTTATTAAATTTTTAAAACTTCTCACTTTACTCTTTGAATTTTAAAAATCACTATTTTCTCCTTATTTCAATGCTCTTCATTTTGTTTCATATTTTCTTATTTTTTGCTCAAATAGACAAAATTAAGCTCACATGATTGGCATATGGGTCATTTGTAAAAACAAAAATTAGATTTTTCAATTTTAGTTTTTGTTTCACGTTTACACTCTCATTTAACGTTTTTTAGCTGCTCTCATTTCAGAAAAGATCTACATGCATATTTTTTCTTAATATTGTTTACCGATATCTTCTCATCTTTAAGCATAACTCATATTCTTTAGTATTGAAATTCAGATATCAACAAAAAATATTGACTTTTTAATAAATTATGTATTAAAAATGAGAAAAAATGCAAAGACAAACTCTTTCTAAATGAGAGTTCAGATAAAAAAAAGGGCGTCAAGTGTAAACGTATAACAAAACTTAAGAGTGATATATAAAATCTCATTTTTGTCTTTACAGGTGACCCACATACAAATTTCTTGGGTTTACTTCCGTCTATTTGAATGGAAAATCAGAAATTTAAGAGACAAAGTGAGGAGGTTTAAAAGTTTAAGGGCAAAATCGTGACTTTTGAAATTTAGGAGGTAAAGTGAAGAGTTTTGAAATTCATGGGACAAAATTACGACTTTTAAAATTTAGGAGACAAAGTGAAGAATTTTGAAATTTAAGGGGTAAAATGAAAGAGATCTTAAAATTTAGAGGGTCATTAGTATTAATAACTCTTTTGTTTAAGTAGGAAGTTTTCCCACTTAAATAAGAAAAATAAACAAACTAATTAATTAATAAAAATGGAGGTTAGATATCGCCCATTAAGTTAGGCAACGAATATTGGTGTCCTTAGATGTCACTTGTGCTTTAGACAATGTATAATGCAGCACACAATCTGAAGAGATGCCGCCTAAGCAAATGGGTGACGTCTATGGCAACATCTAAAGCCCGACATCTATACTTATTTTTTTAGTAGTTTGTGCCGATGATGAACATATACGTGTTAAAGAATGCTTTGAACATGATTTGCAAATAGGTATAGGATAAGTATTGCGTTCCTAAAAAAATATAAGGTGGAATCCAACATTTCCCCTAAGACGGAGGGGAGGATGTATGTGCTACATGTATGAATGGAGCAAGGACCCATTTTTGATTCATTTTGTTCAAAATAGTGAAATGCCACATGGGACTCTCTTAGGTTAAAATCTGCATCTCCGATGTAGGAGGGGCTAGAATTACGTCTCTCCAATCGACCAATAAAAGTTTGGCACAACATATTCTGTGGAAATGACACCCCTTGGCTGGTGGATTAATCTACTAGATTACCGATACTATCGATAATCTTGTAGATTATATCACCATTGTCAACCGTGACCACTAACAGTTGACGACGACTAGTATTCGTCTTCATAATAATCTACTAAATTACCACATTGATGTATTGTATTATGTCATCTTTATCAACATAGATCATCAAGTGTCTTTGGCTTCAGTCGTCAGAGTAATTTGGTACCGCTAGTAATTTGTTTGTTAGATTAAATTTTGAATACTATAGATAATCTATTAAATTAACTTGTGGGATCAACTAAAACAAAAAACACAAGATTGCCAAATCAAATATTCTTAGTATGAAAAAAATTAGTAGATACACTTTCTTTTATAAGAATTAGTTGATGGCTTAATTAATTAATCAAATTATCTGGAAAAAAAAAAAAAAATTTTCCACGAAAATCTCTACTTCCTTCTATACACCCTACCATTCTCACCAACCAAACACACAAACACAAAATCATGATTACAATCTTCCCACCAAATATCTATCTCCTTATAAATAAGGTTGAAGGATGAATGGTCTCCATTTGAACATTCCAAGCTTTTGTTCTTTATCTGTTCTTGATGGCAGCTTGCCGCTCTTGAACATTGATGGAATAAGAATAGCTACTTTCTATGCCTGTCAATGGTTCTGCTTTCAACGTCAGTTGCTCAAAGCCAACGTAGAAAGCCCATAAAATAGAGTTTTTATGACGTTGAAATTGACCATCCCAGACTCCTTTAACAGTTCCACAACCCGAAAAAGCCCACAACACTTTGTTACTTCTTCCTCTCAGTCCTATTGATCAAAACCACTATTTTTGCCAGTAAGAAAGCTTTTGGATTCATTTTTCTTTAATATTTTGTATTTTTAGAGATTGTGGATCATTACAATCAAGTTTATTACTTGTGTCATCAAATTGAAAAGGTTGTAGTGTGGGTTTGTCAAGTTTAGAGAAGGAGAATTTAGCAAAAGTAATCGTTGCCACCGACCGTCAACGATGGAACAATGCCCACTACCAACTTGCAGTTGTTGCCACCACCTAGCCGGATTCGCCACCTGCTCTTTACTAAAGGTAACCTCTTGTTTTGAGATTGTCTTTTGAGTTTTCAATTTCTTTTTTTAGTTATTTTTTTGAGTTTGTTCTGACTTTAGAGCTTTGCATTCACTGTTGAACCGCCCCCATCAAAAACCGTGAAGCCAATGTGGAAAAACATAGTCAGTCCCTACCCAACATTGAATAGCTTACTTACGACATTGGGATCTTCTTCGTCCATTTTTTGACCGATTATAAAGTCAAAGCCAACCTAAAAAGCCTTTCATGTTGTAGTGTTAAGATTTGGCAAATATCGACTCCATGTTAATCATGCGGAAAGACGGATCTATACGGTGTCGTGGCTAGAAGTATCACACAACACTATGTCGTGATACAGAATTTTGAATGAGAAAGTTGTTAAGAAAGCAACCAAAGTCGCACATTGCCTATACTTGGAGAGGATCATGTGTTTATAAGGATATAAGATATATTCATTAATATGAGTCCTTTGGGTAAAAGCAAAAAACAAAATAATTGTTAAGATGGGCTACAAATCAGAGATAGGACTTGTTCATGTCATAAAAATAATATTTTAAAAAATATTCTCAGACAGCAAATAGAAAAATTCTAACACTCTCTCTTATCTCAAATTTTTTTAATGACATAATAAATTTAAGACGTATGTAACATTTATAATATTATAAGCTTCAAAAGATTTCATTTATGAAAATTTATAAAACATTTGCTACATTTGTTACATTTATTCATATTGCATGTGCTACAAATAAGCATTTGTTTCATTTATAAAACATAAATATTAAAAATGGCTTTTATAATAATTCCTCGAGGAGCACTCCTACATTTCTTTTCAAAAAAATTACATTGCATGCCACATTTTTAAAAGTTATATTTATTCATGCTACAAAAATAACTCCATGAGGGCTAAGACCCAAAGTAGACAATATCATACTAATATGGACATCTAGCATAAGAGATAGGACTTTCAACATAGGCGAGATATGTTCATGTCATAAAAATAATATTTTAAAAAATATTATCAGACAGCAAATAGAAAAATTCTAACACTCTCTCCTATCTCAAATTTTTTTACTGACATAATAAATTTAAGACGTACGTAACATTTATAATATTATAAGCTTCAAAAGGTTTCATTTATGAAAATTTCACCTTAAAAAAATCCAAATTTAGGAATATTACATGTTACGTCATACTTTTAAAAGTTGTGTTTATCTATGCTACATTTAGAAAACTTTATGCTACACTATTTTTCATATTGCATGTTAAGATGTGCTACAAATAAGCATTTGTTACATTTATAAAACATAAATATTAAAGATGACATTTATAATAATTCCTTGAGGACCACTCCTACATTTCTCTGCAAAAATATTACATTGTATGCTACACTTTTAAAAGTTGTATTTATTCACGCTACACTTAAAAAAGTTTCACTACAGAAAAAACTACATTTAACAACATATTATTTACTACATGTAGTTTTTGAATGTTGTTGAAAAGTACATACAACGACATTTTCAACAAAGATGTCATTAACAACGTTTGAAACAATAATTAATGACATGTATATAGATGTCGTATTAAAGGTCTCATTTTAACGACAATAGTTTAGTGTCGTTAAATTATTTAACAACAAGTAAGAGATGTCGTCAAAGTCTTAGAGATTCCACGACAACCCTTGTAGGTGATATTGGTCAAGATGTCGTCTATAAGGGGTGTCATGGATTCTGGAAGGTTTTGACGACATTTTCTACTTGTCGTTAAATAATTTAACGACATTAAACTATTGTCGTTAAAAGGAGACTTTTCATACGGCATCTATATAGATGTCGTTAATTATTGTTTCAAATGTTATTAACGACATGTTTGTTGGAGATGTCATTGTATGTACTTTTCAACGACATTCAAAAACTACATATCGTAAATAATATGTCGTTAATTGTAATTTTTCTTGTAGTGTTTATACTATACTATTATTTATATTACATGTTAAGTTACGTTGTAAACAAATATATATGTAATTTTAAAAAAATAATTCTTGAAAACATGTTGTTTACGAAAATTCCCTTTCTCTTTTCTTCAGGGTAGTTAAAAACCCATATTGAGCTGTAACTCAGCCCAGAATTCATTGTCAATTATGGGCCTAACCAATAAGTAACCCAAATACTACCCTAAGAACAAAGAACAAACGAAAATGGGTACAACCCGAGCAATGCTTACGAACGTGGTCGTACTAAGTTGGAAGCTGCATTCTTGGACAATTGGAGAAGAATGTGGGGCCATTCACGTGGACTGGCTGGTCTTTCAATTTCGAAATTAAAGACATCAGGAATAAAAAGCACGGAATTGCCAGTATAAATTATTGCCACTATTTTCTCATATCTCCTATTCTATATTCTTTTTACACAATTCTTTTTTTTTTAATCTTTTTTGTTTGAAAAAGCCGCTGAGATTCAGTGAAACACAGTAACTTTGTTTTTTTGCGCTATTTTGAAAGACTGAACACTGCCCAATTCGCCTTTAAAGTGACCCTTGTTTGTCAAAGATCACATAAGCTTGTCTCTATTAATTTTTACAGCGAACTACCTCTGAGTACTTTCCCTCCACAAGCTGGTAAGACCAACATCAAATTGTTTCTTTCATGGCATCTAATAAGATCTCTCATATATTTTTGGCAGAGAGACTAACAGGAGCTTGACCCACCCCAAACCCAAATTCTGGTTTAAAGTTTTCCATTTGCAACCAGATTTGTAATTAATAACAATAGTTTGTACGGGTACACTATAAGGAAGAAATTCCAAAAATTCTTAACTAATTCCAAAATAGAAGCTATATATATATATATATATATAACTTATATAAAACTTGTACGGATTAGTTTTGGCTCCTTTGGAACTTACCCTGTTATGATATTATGCTATTCTCTTTTTTATGAAATGATATTCATATTGAATATTATGCTTCTACCTTACGTAATAAGAACTGTAAAGTTGGTATTCTTGGTTAATAATTGCATGTGAATGATAAAGTTACTCATGACTATAAGTGACCAAAAGATACAATAGGATGACTCCTAGGTTATTAGGCAATATATATGGTAGGATTGGCCTTTTGTTGGTTTAGGTTAATGTTGTTCCCTATTGTGAGGTGACCCTCCATTGTGATCGTTTCCTAATTCTAAAAGATGTTGAGTTGACTGGTTGATATATATATATATATATATATATTGATATGATAAGCTCCCAGATACTTTTTGCATAGATAATATTGGTCCTTTTATTATAAGAGAGACTAGCTAATTTCTATCTTGGCATGATTATCAGTACTGAACACTATGCCAAGTCTAGCTAGATATCCATGAATCTCCAGGGGACTTAATTCGATCCAATTGAGAAACTGTTGCAATAATCGGGGACCCAACATAGTCGAATCATGACTATGCCATGTGAACCACTTGGATATTGAAGGAGATGAAATCCATCGCCACTAGAACTATAAATATATATATATATATATATATGTATTTATGTATATAATATGGCTAGCATTAGGGACCTCTCTTGTTGGCTACAAAGAATTATCTGGTAGGACCTCTTTTTGTTCCTTTCAATCCGGGAATTAAGGTCAGGACCTAATGTATCCTAGACAAAGAGTGAAAGCCAATAGGGTAATTTGTTTCTCTACCAAAAGAAAAGGAAGGAAAAGAAGAAGAGAGAGAGAATAAAAAGTATTCTACTTTGGGAAGAAGGAAAGTGGTAAAGAGAGATTGAGGTTGACAAAATTGGACATGCTTGTCTTTTTGAATTGTTGATGGCTCAAATAATGCATTGCAAGAGGGAATTCTGCCTGCTTCACATCTAACACTAACAAAATTGTCTGAGATTCTCTTTTTTCTTCTTATTTTGCTTTTACTTGAACTATTTTGGCAACATTTATTATGATCATTGTCAATAAACAGATTTTGAAAGTTGGAGAATTAATATTTTTGCCCAAATGTTTAGAGAAGAATGCAATATGAAACGGAAAAAAAACCCTGCCAGTTCTTACATTTGTGAACCATCAAATCTTTCTCAAGTTCATTAATTTTTTGTGCTTTTTTTTTTTTTTTTTGTTATGATAGAATCTGAATGTGGTTTGAACATTATAAATAGAAAAATACCAGTTGGGTATGAAAATAGTAGGGTATCATTACCAAAAATAGATCTCTTAATTAGACAAAACGGCCAATATTTAATTTACTAGAAGTTGTAAGCCCTACTTATTAATTTTAGTTGACCCCTAGAGCTGGTTTTGCTCTTACATTTTTTTGCATTTTTTTTCTTGATCTGTTTTAAAACCTATAGTCGCTTCAAAAGGATTTTTTTTTTTTTTTTGGCTCTTTCCCTTCATATAGGATTTCCTTTGAGGCAAAATTGATGGGAGTTGTTCAAGCATTTTTTTGAAGGGAAATATTGGAACGTCTTTAATTTCAATGTGACTCCTCTTAGATGGTGGAGATTTTACTTTCTAAATCGTCAAATGTGTATATAAGTTCACAGCTAAATGGAGAGAGGGCTTTATTTTGTCTTTTAAATTCAACTTTCAGAGTGTCACATTTTTCAGGAGAACAATTTCTCAAAAGTTGGCTTCTCTTGTTATTGGCCTTGACACGTTTACATCGTGAAATTTGGTCCCTTCCTTTTGTTACTCTGAAGTGAATCGTGACGTGTTGAATCTGCCTGCTTTTACATTTAGATGATATTCTTGGCTATTTTGGATTTCTAGTCGTGTTCTCATTGCACTTTGAGTCCTTTTTTTTTTGGCTTGCTTTTTCTTTTATTCCTGGAGAAGCTTCAGCTCTTAGTCATGCCCTCTTTTTCTTTATTTATGTTTTTTTTATATTTTTTATTTTTTTTCCTTACAAGACTTTAATGAGGTCTCCAGTGGACTAATAAGTAGTTTTTCGATCCCCTTTGCTTTTGTTTCTTAACTTGGCAGGTTTTTTGGTTCTGCTCTTCCAGATGTACTGTATAGTGTTTTTTTTTTTTTTTTTTTGTGGGTTTGCTCTTGCTCTTTATCAGCTTTTTTGTAATTCCCTTGAGCATGTGTATATTTGTTTTTCTTTTATTTTGAATTTTGTAATTTTATTGATAAAGTTAGTGGTTCATGGTAAAATAAATTACGATAAAGTTTTTGAAAAAATGTCAACTTAATTCAGATATCTCCGATTTTTCTTTACTATGGATATATATCACCGATTTATTTTTTAAAAATTCAATAAATTAAATTAAGATTTGTTGTAGAATAAGTGCTTTACAAGGTGTCAATTACATTGAAATGTGCTAAAGTATTTCTTTTCCCCTTTAAATGCCAGTTTTCCCTCTCTATTTTTGTTACTTTATGCATCAAACTCCACCGTACAGTACATATTCGTTTTTATATATGATTATAACAAGGCAACATGTGAAACGTCATGTCAATGTAGGCTTAGCCATTCAATTGATATATCAAAGTCTTTGGATGCGACAGTGAGTGTTAAATTCTAGAGACCCACTAACCAGACATTTTCTCATGTATAGAGGATGAATCTATTGGCAGGTTGACATCACGAGAAAAAGTAATTTAAACCCTTCCTTTTCAAAGCCGTAACCCATTTTTTCCTCCTCAAAATCACTTCAAACCGCCGGCCGCCGCCAACATCTTTGCATGCGCCAACCCACCTGTTTCTGGCTGCATCTTATTTTAAAATAATTATCACCGAATGTAAAGTCAAGTTTTTAGGCAAAAACAAGTTTCTCAATTTGTGGAAAAGAACAAATATATGATTCTTGAAAACATATTGATCGATGATTTTTATTTGACGGAGCGTTTTGTGGTTGGGTGGAATGATCACGGATTATGAGTCTATCTGAATATTAAATTATATCCTTCTGAAAAATTATAAGTTTATGTACATCAAAATTGAATAGCATATAAAATTTGAAAAATTTAATTTTGTAACGAGCAACTACTATAAAAGTTTAACTGAAATACCTCAATTATATTGAGGCCTTTTAAACAAACAAGTCTCATACCAATATTCTCGCTTAATCTTTAACATAAATATAAAAAAATAAGTTTCACATGACGTTTTTAAGACACTCAAAACTTGAAAAAGCTTGCCATCTATTTTTGTGAAATGTGTTTTTTTTAATTGAAACGTTTTTTTTTCCAATTGAAACATTTTTTTTCTTCTGAAACGTTTTTTAACCTTTAGCTTTCTCCAATATCTTTTTTTTTTTGGGAAATGTTTTTTTTCTTTTTAATTTTTTAATTTTTTTTTTCACATACGTAACAGGCATGTGCAGAGCTAGTACTCTTTGACTAGTATTATTGAAACGAAAAAAGTTTTACAATTAAATCAATATCTCCGGAATATTTATTTGTAGTGTACTGAGGAATCCACATAATGTATATACAGGAATAATGCAGATCTAAGTACAAATTAAAGTTACAAATTAAAGTTTCCTGTGCTAACGGGTCTTTTGATGACTGTTTTTACAGGATTTGGGATCCACACCTGCGGCTCACTGATGAGATCAGTACTCAGTAGTAGTACTCATGTGCAATGACAAAAGCGAGTAATACTCCTTTCTAAGAGAGAAGGCTGCTGCTTTTTTTTTTCCTTTTTTTTTTGGCAGACTGAAATGATGACAAGTACTAACTTATGTAGCAGTCATTCACATGCGACCATGTTCCCAATATGAAATAACCAATTGAAACTACCAGGGTGTTTTAGGGTTGGCCTAGCAAATATGTTAAAATTAACGATTTAATTTAAGTTATATAATTTAAATTAATAATTTAAATTGTTATTTAAATTTACGTTTAAATGTATATTTAAGTTTTAATCTAAACGTGAAATAAAATTGAAATTTATGTTTAAAAAGATAGTGAAAAAAGTTTTTTGATTTATTAATAAATCTAATAAAATTTTAATATTAATGATTCTTAAAAAATATACAATATGGATCTTAATTTATTTCCCTCTTCACTAGAAATATAATGAAAAAAGAATTATTTCAATTGGACATCAAACGAATAAGTTATGATTTTTTTCTGAAGTATAAGAGAGAGAATTTCAACATTTATTGTAGCAAAGATATCTAAGTATTAAGAGTTTTGTGGGTCAAAACTTTTAAAACTTGGATTTTTGATACTCATTTGATTTGGATTTTGAGGGAAACAAATACATATCTAAATAATTCTTAATATTCGAATTTAAATTTGAGTCCATTGAGCCTAAATAATAGTCTAACCAAATGCACTCTTAGAGTACAGTTGAAATTGAAAATATTGGTTTGAAAATCGTAGCATGTAAGAGCTTTACATTGTAATAAATTTTCGTTTTTTTTTATTTTAGCTGCTAAGAGCTTTAAACTATTTGTTGGTTGGAATTAACGGTTTTAATTTCTAACAAACTTCTTCTCCAAGATGGGGGAGCTAGAGTGAAGAAGTTTTTTGGGGATTAAATTGATGTAAAAAATTTATTTGTATCAATCAATTATAATAGAACAAATTAATTAGACAAAGAATTAACTTTTGACCATTGTGTCTTTTTGACAAAATACGACAAAAATAAGGAGCATTTGTTTTCCGTCTTTTCTAATCACATATTTATTTACAAAATTTATAATTAAAGTTCCGCATAATACATGAAATAATAAAAAAAAAATAAATGCCAAATTTATTTATATTACGTTCTTATGTTATAAGCCAATTATTATTTATTGTGTAGGACATTTTAATAATTACACTGATAAAATTATAATTTTTTAATAAACACTAATAAAATGATTTGTTTCTCGTTACCCCATATAACAGATGAAAAAAACACTAAGAAGAGAATTAATTATCCACGTACTTATTATTTACTTGTTTTCGTTCTCGTTTCTATTTGGCAAATGTGTCTTTAACATAGCTAATATAATTACGTGAGAGATTGGACTAAAATATTTATCGTTTAAAAAAGTATGTAAAGAGATGAGAACACTAAATCATGAAGCCAACTGAATTATCACCAAGCCAAGTACCATTCTTGTAAAATTTATTACAAATTAGTTATTTGTTTAATAATAGTGTAAAAAACAAGCAACTATAAATAGAACTAATAATCATGCGTTTAAAAAGATAGAACTAATAAAAACAAAAAAAAAAGAAAAAAAGAAAAAAAAACATAACAAAAACTGTTTTAGGCATGGTTGCTAGCGTTTTTCCGTGCATGCACAAGAGCACGCTATTATACGAATTTTCCAAAACTATTTTGTCTTCTAGCTTTTTCTAAAACAGACCCATCACTAAATAATTGAAAAAAAAAAAAGAGAAAATATTATCGATAGAATAATTTAAAGACCAGCCGTGATAAATTAGATCAGTAGCTTCCTCCATCATTTTTTGGTTGATACATTTTTTTTTAATCCTCCACATATTTGAAAGTAGGGCTATACAAAAATATCTGTCACCGTCTACTCATTTGCCCTACACTGCACCATCCCGCTCTAGGTGGTTATATGTTAAAACTGTTTTTTTGACAGGTGGGGCGGTTTCAATCCACTATTATTGGCAGACGGTTAGGGATTGGAGTTTAAGACCATAGTTTAAAACCGTCCTGCCCATCTAAATATTATATATATGTAATATAATTTTAAAATTTTAAAGAATAAATGATAGGTTTATGTTTGACTTTTAAGTTTTTAACATTATGAGCTTAAAATTTGAATTCTTATTTTTTAGCATTTTTATTTTTATTTTTTTATAGGAGCATTTTGAATTTTGAATTTTAAAGTTTAGATATTGAAATTTAGAATATAGATTTTTTATTTATTTATTAAGCTTTTTACATTTGGATATTAGATTATATCTGGGATTGTGCTTTTGAATTATGAAATATTTTAGACTCTAATTTTATTTTTGCATACTTAGTTTAAAATTCAAATTGTACTTGTAAATGTTTATTTATCAATAATTATATCAAGTTTTTTTTTTTTTTTATTGTTTACATCAAATACATTGAGACATTAGTAAAAGTCTATAAAAAAGGTAGATACAAATGCCAAACTACCTAATATACCATCCAAATCACCCATCAAAAACTTCACCCAAACCGCTTACATTTTGGACAGTTGTGATTTGGATTTTTTTTAAACCGCTATAAAACAAAACCGCCTAAATATTGCAATAACCGTCTAAACCATCAGTAGTGCACCCCTAGTTGAAAGCTTATTACTGAGCACACTATTTTTTTTCGCTCGGAAACTTGTCACTGAATGCTTAGTACTCTTCCTTATGAATTCGGTACGAATCTTTTGGAAGAATATATATTTGCTTTTTTTTTTTTTTTAATATGAAAGAATATTTATTTGCTTCGAAAGAGCATTTGAAGACAATATATCATACAGGAAATAAGTAAAAAGTCCAATTTAAAATTAACGTCCTGTTCTGCCTTTTTTAGCTAATGAATGATTATTAATTAGTTGTGTAACATTTGAAAATAATACAATGTTTAGATTTTTTAAGGAAAATGAATTTTATACATGCACACACACGAGGAAAAAAATATAAAGTGAGAGTAAATACTTAAAAATAATATAACAATGATAATGTATTAAAATTCAAAAATGGTAAATTTATAGTAAATTGCTAAAAATAGTCTACAATTAAGGATTTATTTTCTTGAAAAGTGAAAGGGCTTATAGCAAGAAAAAACCATAAAGAGTGATAAAGGGATAATCCTAATATTTCTCCAAATACTATTAATTGAAAAGAAAATACAAAGAGTAGCATTCGAAAAAAAATGGAGAAAAAGATCACACGTGGATCCAGAGAAAAATAGACAAATCCCTAAGGAGAAGAAAAACGTCTAAGCATTGGGATTGGGAATGTTCGTATTGTCTACAGCCTAAACTAACACCATGCCACCCCCAACGACACTCCCCACCCCAAACACACCAAAAAAAAAAAAACAACAAACAAAAAACAAAAACTGTTATAAAAATAAAGCAAAGTATAACAAAAGATTAAAGAGAACAATAGAGAAAGACAAGAGAAAATTGAAGACAAAACAACTTTCTATACTTTCACTTGTGAGGGATGAAAATATAAAAGTTTAGTACAACTTCTATTTATAGGCCAAGTCATCATACTAGAAGTAATGGTAATAGACATAACTTACATATGATTAATATACAATTAAGAGAGACATAATGCACAATATTAAGAGGGATTTAATGAGGTGATAATGTAGTCTAAATGTGAATTATAAATTTGTAATAAAATGTTTGCATGTAACTCATGAAATACCAAGAGGTGGCTTCCACACATACTTGATTCACAACACTCCCCCTTGGATGTCCACCATACAAAGAATATGCCTCATTAAAAACCTTACCAAGAAAAAACCCAATGGGAAAATATCTTAGTGAAGGAAAAAAGAGTACATAATTCTTTTATGTTCTGCATTTAGGATTGTCTCATTAAAAACCTTGCTAGGAAAACCTAATGGGACAAAAACCTAAGCTAAGGGAAAAAGAGTATAATATGCAGTGTCTCACCCTCATGTCAACATCTCTTTTTCAAAGATCTCTAAGTTGATGCATACCAATTTTATATACCAACTTCTCAAATGTTGTTGTAGGAAGTACCTTTGTAATCAAATTTGCCAAGTTGTCACTGGAGCGAATTTGATGTATGTTGATCTCTCCTTTCGTTTAAAGCTCGTGCATGAAAAAGAATTTTGGTGAAATGTGTTTTGTTCTGTCTCCTTTTATGTAACCCTCTTTAAGTTGAGCGATACAGGCTGCATTATCTTCATACAACATAGTTGGACTTTCTTTGTTGAATGACAGATTACATGTTTCTCTTATATGTTGCACCAGGGATCTTAACCATATACATTCTCGAGTTGCCTCATGAATTGCCAATATCTCAGCATGATTCAAAGATGTGGTAGTTAGGGTTTGTTTTATCGAACGCTACGATATAGCTGTACCACCATATAACTGTACCACCATATGTAAACAAATAACCTGTTTGTGATCGTGTTTTATGTAGATTGGAAAATATCCTACATGCGCATATCCAATCAATTTTGACTTGAAATCCTGTGTATAATACAGACCCATATCTATTGTACCACGAAGATAATGAAGTATTTGTTTGACACCATTCCAATGTCTTCGAGTTGGTGAAGAACTATATCTCACTAATAAGCTAACAGAGAATGATATGATAGGTCTTATGCAGTTAGCAAGATACATTAGTGTATCAATAGCACTAAGATATGGTACTTCTGGACCTAAAATTTCTTCTTCATCATCTCAAGGACGAAAAGGATCCTTTTTCACATCAAGGGATCGTACAACCATAGGAGAACTCATTGGATGGGATTTATCCATATTAAAATGCTTTAATACCTTTTCAATATACGTTGACTGATGAACAAAAATCCCTTCCGATAAATGCCCAATCTGCAAGCGGAGATAGAATTTTGTTTTTCCTAAGTCCTTCATTTCAAATTCACTTTCAAATATGTTATCGTATCTGTAAGCTCTTCATGAGTCCCAATGATATTCAGATCATCAACATAAACTGCAATAATAGCAAATCCAGACTTAAACTTTTTAATAAAAACACATGGAAAATTGGATTGTTAATATATCCTTCTTTCAAAAGATATTTACTGAGACGATTATACCACATACGTCCAAATTGCTTTAATCTATATAAAGATCTTTGTAATTTAATTGAATACATTTCTCGGGGTTTTGAATTGCATGTTTCAAGCATTTTTAAGCCTTTAGGGACTTTCATGTAAATGTCACTATCAAGTGACCCATACAAATAGGCCGTTACAACATCCATTAGATCCATGTGAAGTCCTTCTGAAACTGCCAAGCTAATAAAAAATCTAAATGTAATTGCATCTACCACTAGTGAATATGTCTCCTCATAATCAATTCCAAGTCTTTGCGAAAAGCCTTGTGTGACAAGTCGTGCTTTATATCTGACAACTTCATTTTTTTCATTACGCTTTTGCACAAATACCCACTTGTAGCCTATAGGTTTTACACCTTCAGGTGTGGACAACAGGCCCAAAAACTTGACGTTTTTGAAGTGAATTTAATTTTACCTGGATTGCGTCTTTCTATTTTGGCCAATCATTTCTATGTTGACATTCTTTAATGGACTTTGGTTCAAGATCCTTGTTTTCTTCTGCAATATCAAGAGCTATTGCATATGCAAATATGTTGTCGACAACAATTTCCTTTCAGTACTATCTCTTTCCTGAAGTGACATAGCTTATTGAGATCTCTTCATTAACATCTTTTTCAAATACTTGAACTTCTTCTGGGGCTAATTCTTCAGCTATGTCAACTATTTTTATATTGGGCTCTTCAAGAATATTAATAACATTAGAAATGCCAACTTGTTTATTATTTAGCTCTTTTTTCTTTCTTGGATTTTTATCCTTAAAACCGATGGTTCTACCACGCTTCTGGCGTGCCTTAGATTCATTTGCTACCATATGAATATTTTTTCGGTAGGAAGATTAATTTGAATAGAGCATTTTCAGCTGGTATATGCGATTTTGTTACTTTCTTGACATCAGTAAATGCATCTGGTAACACATTTGCGACCTTTTGCAAATGGATAATTTTTTGAACTTCTAAGTCACATTGATTTATACGAGGATCAAAGTGAGATAATGATAATGCATTCCATGAAATTTCTTGTTTTTCTAGCTGTTGTTTATCTCCCCCTAATGTTGAAAAAACTGTCTCATCAAATTGACAATCAGCAAATCGTGTCATAAAGAGGTCACCCGTCAAGGGTTTGAGATATTTAATTATTGATGGGGATTCAAACCCAACATAAATTCCCAGTTACCTTTGAGGACCCATCTTAATGCGCTGTGATGAAGCAATTGGGACATATACTGCGCAACAAAAAATTCTCAGATGGGAAATATTAGGCTCTTTACCAGAAACAAGTTGTAATGGGGAGTATTTATGATATACAGTAGGCTTTATGCAAATAAGTGCTGCAGCATGTAATATGGCATGTCCTCAAGCTGAGCTAGGCAATTTTGTTCTCATAACTAAAGGTCTAGCAATTAATTTCAACCTTTTAATAAAAGATTCTATTAATCCATTTTGAGTGTGCACATGAGCAACAGGATGCTCAACAGTAATCCCAATTGACATGCAGTAATCATTAAAGGCTTAGGATGTAAATTCTCTTGCATTATCTAGATGAATTTTCTTTATTGTATAATCTGGGAATTGTGCTCGTAATTGGATTATTTGAGCAAGGAGTCTTGCAAATGCAACATTGCCAATAGATAATAAACAACATGTGACCAACATGTTAATGCATCTATTAGCACCATAAAAGATGGAAATGGTCCACATGATGGAATAATAGGCCCGCATATATCTCCTTGAATTTGTTCTAAAAATGTAGGAGATTTAATTGTAACTTTCATTGGGGATGGCCTTATAATCAATTTTCCTTGAAACCAAGCAACACATGAAAAATCTTTGGACAAAAGAATCTTTTGGTTCTTTAAAGGATGTCCATTTGAATTTTCTATAATCTTTCGCATCATTATTGAACCCGGATGACCTAAACGGTTATGCCAAACAATAAAATTCCTTGAATCTTTAGATTCTTCGTTCATCACCACATGGGATTCAATTGGATTTATAAATGTATAATACAACCCAGAAGAGAATGCTGGTAGCTTTTCCAATCACTACAAAAAAAACTACATTTAACGACATATTATTTATGACATTTAGTTTTTAAATGTCGTTAAAAAGTACATGCAATGACATCTCTAACAAAGATGTCATTAACGACATTTGAAACAATAATTAGCGACATTTATATAGATATAGTATTAAAGATCTCCTTTTAATGATAATAGTTTAGCGTCGTTAAATTATTTAACGACAAGGAGGAGATGTCGCTAAAGGCTTGGAGATTCTACAACACTCCATATAGATGACATTGGTTAAGATGTCGTCTATAAGGGATGTCGTGGAATCTCCAAGACTTTGACGACATCTCCTACTTGTCGTTCAATAATTTCACGACACTAAACTATTATCGTTAAAGGAGACCTTTAATACGGCATCTATATAGCCTTTAATACGGCATCTATATAGATGTCGTTAATTATTATTTCGAATGTTATTAACGACATCTTTGTTAGAGATGTCGTTGTATATACTTTTTAATGACATTTAAAAACTACATATCGTAAATAATATGTCGTTAAATGTAGTTTTTTTTATAGTGAACATTTATTTCTTTCTTGAGACATTGATGTAATATAAAGATATTCAACGTCCCTTTCATTTGTTATTTCAATATGATAACCATTACGATGTATATCTTTAAAACTTAGTAGATTTCTTTTTGATATACTAGAATACATAGTATTTTTAATCATAAACTTTGTGCCACCAGGTAATAATATATTAGTACTACCAAAGCCCTCAATGAGATTTGCATCACTAGATATTGTACTAACATTAGCTTCAGCTAATATAAGATTGGAAAAATATTTTTTATCTTTAAGAATAGTGTGTGTTGTTCTAATATCTGCTATGCAAAAGGCTTCATCATTAACTTTAATACTGGTGGAATGATTTTTGAAATCTATGTCTCTTCATGAAAAATAAAACAAAGAGATAAGAAAATAATATACTAAACACAATCCTTTTTTTATGTAAGAAAATATATGGAGATTGCAAAACATAATAAAATCACACCGAAATTGCAACCAAACTAAAATAAAAAAAACATCAAAATGTACTAAAAATTATGGTCACACCAGAAAAAAAAAAGGATAGATTGGTGAGAGAACATCTTTTCAAGCCATATTGATGTTTTCCTCGCTAATTAAATTCTCAAAATTTCCATCATGATTCTCAAAGAAATTTGCAACGTCCAAGTGTGTAAAACTATGGGATCATGGCGTTCAATAAGTTTGTCTCAACAAAGTTTACCTCTGCACCATTTTCTTTGCCTCTAAACCTTTTTCTTTCTCCTTCAAGGAAGCTTGACAAAGATCAACAAAATGTTTTGACGTGTGGCATGTACGTCTCCAATGTCCTTTCATGCCACATCTATGGCAAGTATCTTCATTGTTCTTAGGGGCTTTATTTTGAAAACCTTTTTCTTCTTGTTTCTCCTCATTCTTGTCCCATTTTTGATGGTGAGATGCAACTTTCTTGAAATTTGAAGAGTTTTGGTTATAATAACCATGACCACGACCACGTCCTCAATAGCGACGGCGACTACGACCACAACCATGTCCACGTCCACCATGCCAACCATGCCCAGGATCTTCAACATATGCCGCATTCGCTTCAGCGAATGGCATTGATCCAATTTGGCGAGATTGATGATTTTTCATCAACAGTTCATTATTTTGTTCGGCAACAAGAAGACATGAAATTAATTCAAAATATTTCTTAAAGCCTCGCTCTCGATATTGCTGTTGCAAAAGCACATTAGAGGCATAAAAAGTAGAATATGTTTTTTCTAACATGTCTTCATCAGTAACACTCTCTCCACATAATTTTAATTGAGAAGTAATTTTAAACATTGTTGAATTATACTCACTCGCAGTTTTAAAATCTTGCAGTCATAGGTGCATCCAATTATAGTGAGCTTTAGGAAGAATTATAGTCTTTTGGTGGTCATACATTTCCTTTAAATTATTCCAAAGGACATATGGATCTTTTACAGTCAAATATTCAGTTTTCAATCCTTCATGGAGATGATGACGAAGGAATATCATTGCCTTTACGCGATCCTGTGAGGATGCGTCATTTCCTTTTTTTATTGTATTACCAAGATTCATAGCATCAAGGTGGATCTCAGCATCAAGAGCCCATGCCAAATAATTATTGCTAGAAATATCAAGAGCAACGAACTCTAGCTTTGTAAGATTCAAAATTGTGCAAACTAGTATATGATAAAATAAAGTCAATAAGAATTACAATAATTTATTCTTAATTGATTAACAAAAGGACAAAAATTTACAATATGAGAATGCCAAATATCATGCACGTGCATAGAAAATAAAAAATATTGTAATAAAATTATCATTGAAAATCATGTCATTAAAACTAATTGAAAAAAAATAGCATATTAATGATAAAAGAAAACTTATGCAATAATTCATTTTTTTTATTATATAGTTATTTATGATAAAAGAAATAATTTGTTAATGTAATAAAACAGAATTAATAATATAACAATTAATTATAACAAAGACGGATTATACAACTACTAACCTGAAAGCAAATGTAATACAACAAATAGTTAACACTACGCACATGTATAACATATCAACAACGTGATGGGTGGTGAAATTGCTAGAATTAATTTTACATGAGAAAAAAAAATGAATGAAATGATCAAAAGCCAACAGAAATACCAATCTCAAAGAAGGATTGTGCAATCGATATAAAGCTATATTTAACAATAGATAAAGTAGACATGTCCTTAGAATTATAAGGGAGAATGGCTATACTACAGAAACATCAGTGAAGATATACGCACAATATACCTTTCAAAACGAGAAGTGATTGATCCAAAGAGCAATCAACACTTGTAAAAGCTCACAGACTAGAGACTTGTGCTAATAAAGTACTATAAAAATAAAGTAAAGTATAACAAAAGACTAAATAGAATAATAGAGAAAGACAAGAGAAAATTGAAGACAAAACAACTTTCTATACTTTCAAATGTAAGGGATGAAAACATACAAGCTTAGTACAACTTCTATTTATAGGCCAAGTCATCATACTAGAAGTAAACGTAATAAACATAACTTACATATGATTAATATACAATTAAGGGAGATATAATGCACAATATTAAGAGGGATTTAATGGGGTGATAATGTGGTCTAAATATGAATTATAAATTTACAATAAAATGTTTGCGTGTAACTCATGGAATACCAAGAGGTGGCATCCACACATACTTGATTCACAACAAAAACAAAACAAAAAGTTTTTTTTTTTTTTTTTTTTGTGGGGTTTTGCTTTGTATTTTATACTAAACTTTTTAAAAATAATATTTTTCTAATATAGACATTTCATATAAATAATTAAAGACTTTTAACTAGTATTGAATCCTTATGATATTGCTCATAAATATAATAAAGAATAACAAAAATATAATTTATTAGTGAAATGTAATATTTATTTCGGTCAAAAAACGATTACAAGACAATTTAAAAGCTCCAACAATAATGGAAACATAACCTGGTGCTTCTACCATATACGTGAACTGTTGTTATCGTATTAATTGTAATTTCTTTGTGTTGGATAAACCTGTAGTGACGAGTCAATGACATTTATATACGTGGATTGACGTAGGTTTATTGAGAATTGCGTAGCTGTGGTTTCAGTCAAAAAATTTACGTTATATTGTCAATTTCCACTTTTTCTGTGTTGCCCTTTTTAATTTGAAGAAGATCAATTCAATTAGAAATTATTTGAAAAAGACAAAAAAAAAAATCTCGTGTACTTTTCTTTCACACAAGGAAAATGTACTTATTTATTTACATATATTCAGGTGATCATGTTTTAATTTCGTGCACCATAAAATCAATGGATCTTTGAATTATATATAGGCCTAATCTTATTCTGGAATTCTTGTCTTCAAAACGTCCTAAATGTTCTTCGATGCGCCAATTTGTCTCAAAATTAGTCTCTTTTTTTATAAACTAATAAATTTCAACAAGAAAAAGAGTCAACTTTCTAAAACAGTTTTAGAAAAAAAATGTACGGAAACGTGGTAAAGATACGTAACGTAAAACAACACTATCGACTGAAACAATATTTAGGTCGAAATTCTCCTATAGGGACTGTTCCATATAAAAAATCACTATTTTTCTCGCCTAATCCTTGCCACTGTAAAGACTAAGTGTGGGCGTAGAAGGAATAAAGGTTTCTAAATGATGATTTACTTGCTCACTTTTCTCTCCTACTACTCTCAACACATGAGCAAAGTGGGATTGAGAATCAAAGAACACTTGTACTTTTCTATTTCTATCTCTACACGCCTATGCTAGGGCTTTTCTGCATAGTTTTTACAGTCTCACCAAGACTCTTAATTTGTATGCAAAATGAATAGAAGAGCCTTCTATTTATAGAGAATGAGAGATTCAATTAATTCTAAAAGCTTCCATTATTTTAAATTAAATATCACATATTAAATGAAATAAAAAGTTTCTCTTTCCTTAGATGTATGTGGTGCCACACACAGACAAATTCTTTGTGCTTGTGGTGCCAATCCCTTGTTAGTAAAGGGAGTAATACTACTTGTTATCTAATCTTATTTGTTTCCAAATTTCAAATTCTTAGTTTAAAATTATCACATTCTTCAAAAATTGGAAACCTCTAAAAATAAGAAACCGTGTGAATAAGTCTTAGACTACACAAGGAATCTTTCCCCTGTGGTGTTACTTGCCGTACACTATGGGTGGGACCCACTGTGTGTCTTTCAAAATTTATTATTATTATTAAATAATCTAATTATTTAATAATACATATTAATTCATAATTAATTTGTTTTGAATTATTATTAATTTAGAATTCTATAATTTTAAATTAATTAATCAAACCAATAATTTCGCTTGTATAAACATGTTTGAAAGGATGGTGAGGGACAAATGGACCATGATTTCAAAATCAAACAAAACTAATATGTTAATTGAACTCTGTAATTAATATATTACTTTTTTATTAATTCTAAAATTACTCCACTTAAAACTTGGAATTGCACTCTTGAAATTTGACATAATTACTCATAATTTGAAGTTGTCTATTTGATATAGTCATTGCATATAAATCAGTCCTTTATAAATAATTCATAATTTGAGTTAGATAAAATCCATCAACCTATCTAATTATATCTTTATCCTTGAGTGCCATTGATCTCTTATGAATAATAAATTCATGAATTCAATCATGAATTTGAGCGTTTATATTATATAAGACCCGAATTAATACTCAAAAGAATTATTTATCTGCTTCGTATTAAAAAAAGAATGGATTTCATCTTATAATATTAATATTCTTGATTACTTACCTCACTATGCCTTCAAAATAGTAGGAATAGAATTAGATTCTCAAATTCATATTGAGTAAATTAAAAGACATAATTCCACAAATAAGATGTTTTTTAGAATATTACAAGTGTACAAGATCTCACAAACAAGCAATATAATGAAGAATAGAGTATCGTTCCTAGGGAGATATTGTTTAATTGTAATTAATTACCGAAATTGTATTAACTCTACAATTATTTGAATAGTTGATTAAAAAGAAAATAAAACAAAACTAACAAAATCAAAAGAAAATAAGCAAAACTAAGATAAGAAAACTAAAGCTCTAGGATCCAACTTTACTTAATTAACTTCATTTGAATTAAATTTTCTCTCTAAAATGATTAGTTCCAATTAATAGAATTGTTAGTCGAATGCATAAAATTACCTACTCACCTTCTCCGATAAACTAGTAAGAACATTTGTGTTAATTAAAACCCTTATATTTCTATGAGGAACAAATTAACACAAATTCATTAAGTTCAAACGTTACAATGATAGTAGATGTACTAAGGATATATTTCTATTCCAAATTGCATATGCTATCCTAGTATTGATTAAAACCCAAAATCCATCTTCCAATTTCATTAAAGTCCAACAACATCTCTTAATGATTGGCCAAATCACTAGAAGCATAAAACACATAATAAAAAAGAATTTTTAATAATCAAATACCAATCCAAGAGAGCAAAAATAAATCAAAATCCATTAATAGAATCTATTGCAGCCCTAGAACATTAAACTAATTCATAAATGAAAAAAAAAAAACAATAATCAGGCACTGTTTGAATATACAAAAATAAAGAAAAAAAATAAAAAAGAGATCACCAAAAAACAGATGTAACAAACTTCAGGCTCTTTTTTCCTCAATCTTTTTCTTCCTCCTTTTTGTAGCTTAAAAAATGCTCTACAATGATGCTTTGATGAAAATAAAAATTTAGAACCTAAAGATAAAAGTAAATTCAAAAACTAAAAAATAAAATAAAATTCTAAGCTATAAATTTACCTTTTTTTTCTTTTTTTTTTTCATTTTTCTTTTTGGGAATCAGCTTTGGCCCTAAAACAAATGGGTCTGGTTTTCTCTCCTAAGAAATGCCGTTATCCTTTCTCTGTTATTCCCGTCAGCTCACTAACCAAGGGAAAGGAAAGCGTTCTTTAGGGCTTTTGCATGTCTGGATAGGTGGTGAAGTTCTATTAGGTGCCAGAGTTGGGTGTGACACAAGACTAATTATAAGGTGTTTGAAAGGCGGTGAAAATCAGTGAGAACCATTTTTACTATATATGACACGTGGAGCACTGCAAGTGGCGAGAGGCTGCTACTGATCTTTGAAAACGTGCGCCTGTCAGGAGTGTATTAAATGCGCTCATTGGTGGGGTTGAACAGCTGATTAGACAATTTTCAACGCAAATAGGAGGCAAGAGAGCTTTTTGGAATGTATTGATGGTGAGTCCAGATATGCTATCTATATTGTTGTCTCTTAGCCATCCCACCATTATTTATCCCACATATCATTTAAATTTTACACCTAACTACATAATTAAATAAAACTTAAACATTAAAAGTAATTAAACAATTTATTTATATGTCAAATTTTAATTAAGAGGCACTTAAAAAGATAAAAAAATAAAACAATAGATCTTAATTCATTGATAGTCTAATACGAATTGAATTTGAACTTTCTAAACATATCTTACCCCATTTTTTGACACCAAATTTTCATATTTGCCCCTTTTTATTTTACCAATAAAGGAGAGAAAAATGAATAATTAGAAGAGAAATTAAAATAAGCTAAAATCTTATAAAATTAATTCAAATTAAATTAAAAACAAATTAAATCAAATTAACAATAAAAAAAATAAAATATAATTAAAATAAAACAAAATTAAATATAATGAAATTAAATCCCTTCAACATAGCAACATTATATGCAATTAAATACAAAATAACTCTATTTTTATATAGTTACTACATGAGTGCGTTAATAACTCAGGATTCAGATCATCTTATATATGACAATCGGTCGATGTGATTAGAACTTGCTATATTCTAACAGAAATTACTATATTCTAACAGAAATTATTTGGCCATTTATATCACATGATGTTTCGGTCTTACATAATCTCATTATGTACAGTGCGCTCATTTAATGACTCATTACATTAACAGTTAGAATAAGATTGTTCCATTCTCAATAAAAATGACTTGCATTAGTAACGCTTTATTAAAACTTCTATACTTTAATTGAATAATTAATTATATATCGCATACCATTTTAATTATCATTCATAAATATAATCCTCATGTGTTTAATACTTATATACAGTATTTAAGTTCATATAGATAATTATAGAATTTTAATGTTATTCATAAAGTCTTCAAAATATATGTATACAAATATAATGAAAAATTCATTTTATTTATTTATAAATATCCAAAACAAAAACATCATATGCTTTAATTATGGCATCTATACTAACAAAAAGAACATGGCATGTGAGGGGTTTTTGAAATATATAGGACAGTTACAATCATTGGCACCCATTAATCCGATTTTAGGCAAAATCTCTTGAGTTTAAAGGTAAGGAGGTGCAACCAAAGAGGAGAAAATTATAGGGCTTTGAAGGTTGCAGGAATAGGAGCATCTAAGCAAGTGAGCTAGTGCTTTAAGTCACTACAAGAAAAAGTGTAATTACCAATGCATTAATTACGTCGAAAAGTATTCTAATGCATTAGGAAATTAGCTTTCTAACGTTTTTGTAGCATCGTTAAGTTGCCATAACTAAATATACGTAGCGACGCGGTCAACATGTTACCAAGTGAGATATAAGTTACTGACGCCATTTTGGCATTAGAAAGATCTTAAAAAAACCATATCATAAACAGATTTTGTAAAAATTTGCTGACGCTAATTAAAAACTTGCACACGCCATCAGATGCAGGTAAGTTTCCTAAAAATCAAAATTGCTCATGCCATTTAACGTTATTATTTAAATTATTTTTGAAAACAAATTTGGTATTAATTAATATTTTTAATTTGTTTTTTGAACCTATGATTATTATTTTAAATACAAATTGATAATAAATCACAAATATAGTAAAAACATCTGATAATCAATAATAATTAACGATAAAAATATATACAATAGTTCCAAGCATACTATCAACATTCACACTAGTACATAAAAATAGAAGTCTAGAATATAAATCCATACAAAAAATGTTTAAGTTTTAAACTAGAAGTCTAATAACATAAGTCTCTGGGTAGCATAGGGTGATAAGAATCATCATCATCCTCACTATCATCATCTTGTTGCAAAAGTTGTTGCGGTGGTAGAGGGAGAGGAAATACAATGTTTGCACCAAATTGAGGAAACTATATTCCAAGAAATTGCATACTCAGTTAAGTGGTTAATTGTTGAATGTAGGCTGTACATGCAACAAGTTAGTTCTAATATCTGCTGACTTGGCTCTCACAAAATACTATCTTTTTCTTCAACTGGACTACTTTATTATTCTCGAGTTGTCCACCACAAGAACTAGAAGATCCTCTCAAAACTTTGCCCTCCCTTTGATGTATCCCGGACGAGGCTTGCATACCCTCTGAACTTAGAAGACTATTGGGATTGTAAATCTTTAAGTGCTAGCATATTATTCTACAAGTTTATGGTTACAAACACACACACACACACACACACACACACATATATATAGAACTTGTTCGATTTACAAAAATTGCAAGCGCATTAACTAAAGTAAACAAAATAAAACCACAAAAGAGCTAAAATAATTCAGAGAAAGAAAATACATCAAAGCGACAACGATAGTCTTATAGGCATCAAGCTACCACAAATCCGAAATAAAAATTGTTCATTCTCAATGAAAACATAAAGAAAAGAACAAAACAAAGAGATGATTCAAATAATAACCAAACACAGTTAAAAGGAAAAAAAAAAGAGGAGAATATTCCATGCGTTATAAAAGACAAGTTAAGGTTTTGGTAATAAGTCATTAAATTGTTACTTTAAAAGCTTACTGTAAATAAACTACAAATAGTCAATAATAAACCACTCATTAGACTCCAATCACTAAATAATCTTTAAAAATCAATCAATCTTATATCCCTAATAGAAGTAATCATATTTACTATACCATGTGCACTATACTTTACCCAAAAAAAAGATATGCGCCATACAGCAGTGACCAAATGCTCCATGGAACAATTGGTACATTATTTATTCATGCCAAGTGCCTTAAAAATTTTTTGCTCTTCCCTCCCCACTCCAGAGAGCGCAAGGGCCAAGAGTTTGTTCAGAGACAGTTAAAAGGGGTAAAGCACATTATGTGATGATACCAAATTTTAGAGATTTAAGAGCACCCGGAGAGATAGAATCCCGAATAAGAGGGATCGAACCTAAAATACCAGTAGACCTCAAGTGGATGAGTTTGACCGTGTTCTCGTGCACTCTCAATGACGACGGCAACAGATGGGCAGCTACAAAAAGGCGGTGGCAGAGGAGCGGCAATACAAAAGAATGCATGAGAATGAGGAAAGTTGCAAGGAGAGTTGGAGTTTTGAACGGAGTAGATTAAGAATAAGGAACAATCTCTAATTAACCTCGTAGGTCAAACTTTTATTTTTTATATTTATTTTTTTTTTTAACTTTCCCTCTCTTTTTTTTTGGGTTCTAGGAGATTTATGCGCTTTTTTTAAGGGATCCCGCTACCCAATTTATATTACAGACTAAGAACATGTTTGACACACCGTATTGTATTTTATTATATTTATATAAAAAATACAATACAATATAATGCAATACGGTGTACCAAACAAGACATAAGTGTATATCAATATATAATATTCATATTGTATAGAAGCTTTTTGTTTTTTACTTGGAGTTGCTTTATTATTATTATTATTATTTTGTCTTCGATAATTGACTTTTCTTCTTTATCTTTTTCTTTTTCTTTGGGTAATGGATGTAACGCCCCCCTTCCGGACGTCATAGATGTCGTTACATTCATTCGTTACAACATTAATTGAAGCAAACTATTGTAATTAATAACATACATTTGAAATCATAGTTTGGAAAAACATTCTCAGGACCTTTGCATATATATTTTTTTTTTATACAATTACAAAAATACAACTTATAAGAAATTATAATCTTTCTTAATTAAAACAATTCGCTTTTCCATAGACATTGTATAAATAGTTTGCTAATATCATTTAAAATTAAATTGACCTTTGAAAACAAAAATAAAATTCTTTGAACACGGCTCGGCCGGCAGGCCGAACTTTGGGTTTCGGCAGGCCGAAGGTCACCCATCGGCAGGCCGTCCGAGGCCTTGCAGAATGAGGTTTTCAAAAACCACAAGATCGGCAGGCCGATGCTTGGCAACCAACAGGCCGATTGAAAAAACTTCGGCAGTCCGACCAGTATGGTCGGCAGGCCGAACTTAAAAAAAATTCTTTTTAAAACAAGTTTTAAAACTTCAAATGCGGAAGAAAATTAATAAAAATACATTAAACAAACATTCACAAAATTTATAAAATTATATATCTTTAAAATATAAACATACTCAAATCGAAAATCATAGAATATTTCTTTAAAATTCTATTTCCTTAGCGTTCTTCCTTTTGCAAATCATCCTCCTTAGCTCACACACTTGTCAGTGTCCTCCGCCTATTCCATCACTTTTTTACCTTATCTGCAACATGATGAAAAACTTAAATAAGCTTATGCTTAGTAAGTACATGGTAATTCTCACGATTTAAAACATTTCATAAACATCATCATCATCATCATCATCATCATAACAGTGCACTAAGCACAT
>CAMOHE010044249.1:120221-180523 GCA_946598075.1 Artocarpus hirsutus | reverse complement strand
AAGAATGTTTATGAGGTACGTTTATGAAGAATGTTTCACAGGAAAGTTTTATGAGAAAAGTTTTAAAGTATGTTTTAAACGCTTTGTGAGTTTATGTTTGAACTTACTGAGCGTTAGCTCATAAAAAGTTGTTCATGCTGTAGGTAATTGATGGGTGACCAGTAGGACCCGTTAGAAGAGCTGGGTGCTGCGGAAGGGCAGATGCGAGATGTGGGAATGGATATCACTACAGTTTGCTTCCGCTACGTAAAGAAAAGGTTTTACACTATATAATGTAGTGTTTCCAAGGTTTTTAAGAAAGTCAGAGTTTTAAGAAGTGATTTCAAAAGTTTTACGATACATTGTACTAAATGTATTATACAATTATGAAATGATGTTTTAAGTTATGTTTTAGTAAATGTTTCTTATTCAGTTTTAAGAAACAGTATGAAATGGTTTTAAAGACAAGGGTTGAGCGAGGACTCAACAAGAATGGCGACAAAGGTCGCAACAGTTTTAAATGTTTAGAGAAAAATTTTTATAATTCAGTATTTTCTTACTCAGTAAGTAAGATTACTGTTTTATAACGAGGTTTATGAAAGTTAAGTGACGGGCCGAAAAGGCGGGTCGTCACATTAGACCTCCACATAGATATGCTAAGGTTGATTTGGTTGCTTATGCCTTAACTCTAGCTGAAGATGTTGAGGTTAGTGAAGAACCTTCTACCTACTCTAAGGTAGTTAGTTGTGTCGACTCTAGCAGATAGATGATTGCCATGTAGGAGGAGACAGAATCACTTCATAAGAATGGCACATGGGACTTGGTGAAATTACCTAAGGGTAAGAAGGCTATTCGTTACAAATGGGTATTCAAAAGGAAAGAAGAAACACTAAAAGTTGAAGAAGCCAGGAACAAGGCAAGACTAGTTGCAAAAGGGATGCAGTCAGGTTTTGGGTGTAGACTTCACATATGTGTTTTCTCCAGTTGTAAACCGTAGTTCAATTCGAGCTTTGCTTGGTATAATGGCCATGCATGATTTTGAGCTTGATCAATTGGATGTGAAGACAACATTCTTACATGGAGAACTTGAGGAAGACATCTACATGCAATAGCTAGAGGGTTTCATAATTCCAAGTACGGAGGACTATGTGTGCTTGTTGAAAAAAATCTCTTTATGGCCTGAAACAATCATCCAGACAGTGGTACAAGTGGTTTGACTCATTTATGACTACTCATGATTTCAAAAGAAGCAGTTATAATAGTTGTGTCTACTTTAAGAGGAGTGATGATGGGTCATTTGTTTATCTACCCTTATACATTGACGATATGTTAATAGCAGCCAAGGATAAGGAAAAGATAAGAAAGGTCAAACTCTAGCTCAGTAAGGAGTTTGAGATAAAAGACATGGGAGCGGCAAAGAAGATACTTGGAATAGAGATTTTGAGAGATAGAAAAGCAAGCAAATTGTGCCTAAGTTAGAAAGGGTACATTGAGAAAGTTCTTTGCAACTTTAATATGTAGAATGCTAAACTTGTTAATACTCCATTAAGGGCTCATTTTAGACTTTCATTAGCTTTCTCTCCACAATCAGATGGTGGTGTGGAGCATTTGCCCCAAGTTCCATATTCTAGTGCAATAGGATCCCTCATGTATGCTCTGCCTTGTTCACGTCCAAATTTATCATATGCAGTCAGTGCAATTAGTAGATACACGACGAATCCTAATAAAGAACATTGAAAGGCAGTTCAGTGGATTTTTAGATACTTGCGTGGCTTTACTAAGGTTTGTTTGCATTCTGGGTGAACTAGAGATGGAGTCGTTGTGTATGTTGATTCAGTTTT
Source organism: Artocarpus hirsutus (assembly GCA_946598075.1). Classification (NCBI taxonomy): domain Eukaryota; kingdom Viridiplantae; phylum Streptophyta; class Magnoliopsida; order Rosales; family Moraceae; genus Artocarpus; species Artocarpus hirsutus. Next base: position 178,703 of record CAMOHE010044249.1, on the reverse strand, counting down.
ATGCTGGAGACCTTGATAAACGATTACAGTGTACATTTTAATCACTGGTGGTTGTGCCATTAGTTAGAAAGCTACTTTGCAAGCTACAATTGCACTGTCTACTACTGAAGCAGAGTACATGGCTATTTAAGAAGCTTGTAAGGCAGGTATTTGGTTGAAAGGATTATTTGGTAAGCTCAACGAAGACTTGAAGATTACTACAGTTTTCTGTGATAGTCAAAGTGCTATTTTCCTTACAAAAGATTAGATATTTCGTGAGAGGACAAAGCACATTGATGTGTGGTATCATTTTGTGCGTGACATTATTGTTCGTGGTGATATTGTTGTGAGCAAAGCTAGCACCCATGATAATCCTATTGATATGATGACCAAGTCACTCCCTATAGCCAAGTTTGAGCTTTGCTTAGACTTGGTTGTATTTGTTGGTGAGTTTGTTGCGCTTAGGAGCTTGTTGTGGAAGAGGTGGAGAGCTTTTGTCCAAGATTGGATTTTGTTTTCATTCCTACATTGGAATTCGTGTCGAGGTGGAAATTGTTATAGTACAGTCATCTAAATTATGTTTAGTCCGACCCGAAAAGTTTGCGGTACGTTGTTTATAGTGAAATTATAATTATGAGAATTTTTTGAGGGTCTGTAGTGATAACGGAAGGATCGGGCCTATATATGCATTATTTTCGACTCCTTCTTTTATACCAATCTTTTCGACATAGTGGATTTACATTTGTACATGCCCGTGGTTTTGTCCTTCTAGGATTTTCCAGGATTTTCTATGTATATTTGTGTGTTCTTGTTCTTTGTTTTTCTTTTGCTAATTTTTTCGCTAATTTCTAACAAACATGTATATCTATTGAACAAATGGAGAAGGCAGAGGAAAGTTTTCATCAATTCAGATGAATTATTGCTTACATATAGGAATTATTAAGCTCTAAGATTTATAAACAAGTCTCTTACTGTGTTAAAGAAAAGGATAAAGCTAAACAATATCCTCTAAGTTTTCAAATGATAATATATGTCAAGAAGCTTTTCCGTGTACTCTCCAAAAGTAAGAGCACCACTTGATGAAATCAGCTGCATAGGAAAAAAAAGGAAGAAAAGAGACAGAAAAATTATATTGATATCAGCTGCAATGATGTCCTGAATTATTGAATTCCTAAGCAGAAACTACATGTACCTCTTTATGGATATGGGCCCCCTCGGGAAAATTAAGTTTTTGTTCCCTGAAACAAGAAAAACTTGAACCATTTAACGTCTTAAAAACCTCGAGAAAGAAATCCATTTACAATCTCATATAAGAGGGACACGACAGTTGATTTATACATAACGTAGCACAAGGTTTATCAATTTATGCAGAGATTTCATTGAATAGTCAATTGATACTAAAATTTTCCGCTGGGGACTAGTGATTCTTCATTTGTTGAATCAATGGGAGCCAACTCACAGCAAAAAAGCTGAGGGCCGGGCCTCCGAAAGCCCCCCTCTGCAAGAGATACGAGGTGGACCCCACTTCTTATTTATTTCTATGCGGAGCTAGTGGCATGCGAAGTCCCCTAGCTCTGCTCTAAGAGTCTGATAAAAATCACAAAAGTTCTCCTATAGACTATATCAGAAAGCATCAGTGCCATGAAACAGGCGTACATACCAATCAGGTTGCATAAATAACGCAAAGGTTGACCGTTCTAGACCGGAAGCCTCTGAGCCTTTGGGGGCCTACAATCAAAGTACACATTATAATTCACAATATGCCAACGATAATTAAAGCAAGGGAGAACTAGAATATTAAGGACTCTAGCTTACAAAGGTGATTAATAGAATATTAGTATGTGACCCAGCATTGATTAGTGTACTGCAATCAATTCACTTCTTAACCCAAAGAAAGATTCTAGAAACTCTAGCTTGATATGATAGCACAATCTACCAATGATGATCGAAGCAAAAGAAAACTATTGCTTCATGCATGGATTGATATGTAACTGTATATGAACACACGTTTGTTTCTGGACAAGAGTAAGTACCCGGACACAATGAGGTGTTGCACAAAGATAGCCCCTTGAAAGTATTTCAGTAGTTTCACCAATTTGGTATGCTATTTCATCTTGTCCAAATACAACCTAAAGAACATACAAGTAAAGAAAGTTATTGCAACCGGCGATGTTTATTCTTCTATAGCATAACAACTACAATTATGCAAGTAAAATATGAGAAAGCTCCATATGGACATTACTTAATGGAAATTACGGACCAAACATGAGAAGAGGCAAGAGTACGCTTCTGTTTAATGTAACTGATTGATCAATTTTTATCATAGTCAAGGGCTTCTTAGATTTTCTAACGTTCAGAATTATCAGGATTATTACCCATGAAATGGAGTGGCAATTTGAACAAGAAATAATTTCATTCGTCTAATTTTGAGACACATTCACTTTCCTCCAAAAACAAGATGCTTGTCTAATCACCATTTTCTGATGTTATTATGATACTATTTTCTTTGTAATGAAACCTAACTATAGTGATTTAACCAGATAATATGGCATGCACACCACTTCTCAGAACAAAAAGCTAAAACTCATGGTGCAAATTCGATAGCCAAATTAATAATATTTTGAATTGTTATCATAGTTGAATCCTTTCATTGCCAGAATTTCAAGTTTTAGAAGGCATACTTTGACAATTTGATCAGTTCGTGTTCTAATATAAAGACCAGCAGCACCATCAGGGCAAGGTATTTCTACAGCATCCCTCATGAACATAGCACAGGTCAGACCTACATTTTGAGTTGAGGCATATGAGTTAGAATAGAATATGTACACAAAAAAAAAAAGGGGGTAAAATCCTATGTTTATTCCATCGTCATAATAGATAATGACAGACAAAAGGAGGCAAAAAAAAGGGACAAAAAAAAAAGAACTGAGGTGTACAAGGAGAAATGGATCACCTGTTAGGGAGCCATGGTCTGTATGCCACCCACACCAGGACGACATGGAGTTGTTATCACTACTGCAATTTGTATTCTATTAGTTGAAGATTACGAGCAACTACAAGAAGAAGTGGAACTTTTAACTGTCTAACAAATTAGCTTTCAAATATGTCAAAAAAACATGGTCACCTCTGTTCTGTTGGAAAATAATAAAGTAGACGCCCTTTATGACATCGAGAGCGGAGAAGTATCTTCTCAAGGCCATCGTCCTCTCCCATTTTCATCACTTTGGATACTGATCAAGAGCTCATAAAAATCACTTGAAATATAAAGCAACCAAAAGAAGCAAGAGCAGTAAGAATGCTAGAGCAGGCATTTGTTGGAGTGAAACTCTCAAAAGATATATATCTTATGATCTGATAAAATATTGAAAAAATGCGTATTTGACTTGCAAGCTCTGAAGTATTATCACTTTACAGAACATGATGATTCAGTAATTAAAGGTTCTAAAGCCTAACGTGGATAAATTGCTAAAAATGTGGTGAAATCTTTTACCAAAATTGTGGGCTCCTGATTTTAGTTTTCTAATAAATCCCAAAATAAAATTGAAAATGATAATTTTATTCATGGCAAGTTCATTTTGTGGACAGGTTTAACTCTTTCAACAATTAAAAAGGAAAAGATAGAGCTAAGAAAAAGTAGTTCAATATTCTTCAGTATCACAAATAAGCATATATCATAGGAATTGAGAAATTACCATATTGGTCGCAGTGATGTGCCAACATGAGCCCAACATCATGGATCAACTTGCCAAGCTCTTTAAAGGCTACACATAGATTAGGAACAATATTATCATGCAAAACCAAGGAAGAGTTTTAACACTACATCAACCAAGATAATGCATATCAAGAGACACAACAAAGTAAGACCATTCGGGAACACGTATGTGGTGCACACGTGAACCAAAGAAGATGATTGTAGAATAATCAGGGATAAAATACTGATAATCCAAAAGGCATCTTGCCATGCACTCTCTAGATTAGTCAGAAAGGTCAACCATCATCTGTTAACATACCCGATTCAAGTTCTGGCAATGCAATATGTGGCCATATATTCGATCCACAATATGATGGATACCTGCAATTGAGATTTTGAGTGAAAAAAAGTTTCATAACATCATATTTTGATAAACATGGCCAGGAACGCCTCAAATGAGCATAAGCAGAACGAAATAGTAAAATAGGTAATTCTATTATCTACTTTGGTCATTATGCCCATATATAGAAATACCTTTCACGTAGTAGCGATAAAAACTTTGGAATCTCTTTACCTTTCGATTAGAAATGCATCTGTTGTAGGTCTATCCAATATTGGGTTTGCATAGAAAGAACCTTTCAGCATATCTGAAAATAAAATAAATAAATAAATAACCAATTAGGTTAAAGAATTCAACACACCGCTCCTTTATAAAGTAAGGCTCGTATCAGTCTCAAGAGAAATGACAAACCTTGTTAAAATAAATTAAGGCTCGTATCAGTCTCAAGAGAAATGACAAACCTTGTTAAAATAAATTAAGGCAAAAAAGGATACATCATGTCCTAAAATATGCAATAACAAGAATTGGCATCTGCAGTTTGACTGTTAAAGCTTAACAAAACTAAAATCCATGCAACCACAATAAACATTTACTAACAAAGTATTCTCACATTTCCTTTAATTTTTGGGGAAAGCATCGCATTATTTTATATTGGAAATCTTATCTAACTGGGAACAAATCCATAAAGCTTAAGGCATTTTGGTTTGTCTCTAAGTCATTAAGGTAAAAATGTAAAGTATATGAATATTTTACCAAGCTTTCCTGATTCAAGCTTCTCTTTCCCATGACTCCATCCAAAATTGTACCTACACATGGATGACAGCTAAAAGTCACAGAAATCATGGAAAGTCTGCATCACATGGGTTCATAAGGCTACAAGAAAGAGATTTTAACTGCTAAATATTTAATTACCTACTACGAGGATCTTCAAGCTCCCTCTTCACTTCTTCAGGCAGGTTGGCTAACCTAATAAAAGATAAGAAGGCAAGTGCCCATCAGGGACAATATGCAAGTATTCTTCCCGAATTCTATATCTTTGAGTTCTCAAACAAAATGAAATGCCATTTCCCCATTATACCTTGGGGAAAGGCATAGGAGATCTCGCCGCAATGAAGAAAATCCTGGAACCTACAAGATAGGTAACATGGTTTACTAAATACGAGCACTAAATTAAATCTCCAACACTTTTGTCCGAACATGAAACAAGTAGAAAAGGTATGGGAAAAAAAAATAACTAGAACCAAAACTGGATTTACTTACAAAATTACCATTCACATAGAACACTTAGCAGTTGTGAACAAGTGTGCATTCCAGCAAACAAAAGGGGAAAAAATAATAAAGAAGGAAAAAAGAAAAAAAAATCCATTTCAGTGCAGCTTCACTAATATAAAGTCATTATTTACATAATTAAAACTAAGTTTTACATTACGTTTATAGCCAATTTAAATCTTCACAACTCAGTTTCATCCGACAAGAACACATCAGAAGATATCATTTCAAAGCCAAGACTAGAGCAAGGAATCAAATTTATTTAACGCAGAGCAGTCTAGATGCCTTTTGTACTTGTTCAGTACATAAAAAAATCGATTCTTAAGCCAAAAAGTGCTGCGAATGCTTAGAAAAAATAATCAAACATATTCGCCGAAAATACAACGTTGGAAAATCTGTTACGATTATCGAAAGTTCGATATCATCACATACATCTGTTACAGATAGAATTCCTAGCCCACTTGGTCCAAACGCTTCCTCGATCTTCACGGACAAATCCGCGTTCTTGTCCTGCTCCAACAAAACCAACAAAATTGAATAATTGAAGCATCGGTCGTCAAAGAATGGGAATAGCACAGATATTCCAGTGTTTGGTAACCGAGAAAATGGAGGAAAATGAACTTTTCGAGAACAGCAGAAAAATCACGCTGCTATGCATGCCATAACGAACAAAAAAAAAAAAAAGAGTCAAGCTTTGGTTGACTGCGAGTGTTTTCATTTTCTTTGCAATTGTACAGATAAAAGGCCGTGCTAAAAGAAAATTTTTTCTTCGTTGTTTTCTCGGCAACCAAACGGAGGTTGGAGGGAAAAATAACCATTTTTATTATTATTACCTGGAGCTCTGAGAAGGAAATGGTGACTGTTCTGGTGGTAGGAAAAGCGGTTTGTGACTGACAAGACATATTCCGACACGTAATCAGGTGAGTGAGCGATCGGACTGTGACGGCGAAGAAGAACCCGCGGGAATGAAGAGAAGGGAAGAGAGAGGTTTTGCAGAGGAGGGACTTGCAGAACTGGGAACTTGAACGTGATTGTCGATTTCAAATATATATATATATATATATAGGAAAAATTAATGTATATACACGGAAAAGGAATTGGCGTAAATATGGTATATACGGCATTAATGTTAGAAACTCCATTGAAAAGGCCAAAATGCTTTTTTGTCGTTTATATGGGAAAAAAAATATGTCGTTCCGTGTTAAAGTTTCCTACCATTTGAAACAGACAACGACATGTCAATTGGCATCTAAGATGTTGCTTACTTTCAAATCGTTTTTTTGTTTGGTTGTGTGTGTGTTTAGATTTGCTCTAAAACGACACCTTCGGAAATTGCTTTCATTTATTTGAAGGGGAAAAATCAACCTGCATTTTTTAAAAATAATGAATCACTTTTGTAAATCCATTGCTATCGACAAAAATTGCATGTAGTTTGTGACACAACGGAATTAGAAAGAAAGAGTTTGACGAAGACGAAAGATTCGAAGATTCACCTAAAACTCCTCAAAAGAAAAACTTTCACAAAAGAAAAAACACTCAAATTTTGTATCTAAAATTCAATATTCTAGTCTTCCTATTACAATAGTTAATAATACTATTTATTGGCTTTTAATAAAACAATAACAAAGGCTTACTAAAACAAGCTGACAAACAAGACAAATAACGACAAACTAATAATACAATAAAGCTAAAATATAAAAAATACTAATACAGTTAAAATTCTCCTACATCATTTTGTATCATAAGGTTTCCTATGATCTAAAACTTAGTGCTTAAAAAAAGGATGGATATATGCAGGCACACACTCACACACACATTATTTAGGCTAGTCTCAAGTGACAATATTTCACTTGGTAGCTAAGAAAGTGTTTACAAACAAAATTGAAACTTAACTTTGAAAATTAAATATTGCAACATATGAGAGTTTTATCTTATAATATGTGATAATTTTATACCACGAAAGTTAAAATTTTGGTGTTAAAATTTAGTTTCTAAATACCCTCTAGATACCGGAAAAAAAAACTTCACGTCATCTCTTCCCTGTTGTATTGTCGTTTATGACGGGAAACAACACACGGATTGCAGTTTTTGTGTCGCTTGTCGCTTACGCTCTTTCTTTGAAGGGAACAACATCTCTGCTCAGCCGTCTAGACATGAGACCGACACGTCGTTCACATCCAGAAATTCGCTTCTCTTCTTCTGCATTAAAACGACACATCATTCCTCCATACAAACTCAACAAAAAAGGGTCGTTTCATTTCTTTTCTTCCCAACTCCTTTCCCCTTCCGTTTCCGATAATGGCGGTTCAAATGGCCTGCAACAACCTACATCTCCTCCACCAAATCCGCCACTCAATCGCCCTCTCCATAGCTTCTTCTTCTCACGCTTTTCCCGGCGGATTGACGAGGTCGTTTTCTCCCTGTTCTGCTCAAAATTCTCGCTGCGAAATCCAATTCTCGTGCTTTATCAGTATCAACCAGTAGTGGAACCTTCACTTGGGACGACGTCGTTCGGATCTCCGAACCAGAAACGTTTCCGACGACCCTTCCGATCTCAGAGGCTTCTTCGAGAAGATCAAAATCTGCAATCGCTGATCAGTAAGATACATACACTATTTAAATTTTCTCGCATTTTCTCAGCTTCCGAACACACCGTAAAGTCTTACTTTTTTCACCGCCGGTTTCAGGACAAGAAGCACGAGTTCATTCCGTTTGTAATTCAGGACCAAATCGTCGGTTATATTCACAATCGGTAAGCTATGAAGAAAAGTTGTTTATTTATTTATTTCGTTCGCTAAATGTAAGTGTTTGGTTTCTTCAAATGGTGTTAGCTTTGCTGAGAATTTGAGGAAGTTCCAGAATGTGTTCACGTTCTTACCAGAGAATTTTAATGGCGGCTTCCAAAGCGGCCTTGTGACCTTGTACTCGTCGCTTGGGACACCAGAAGATCGGACCAGAGCAGTGGGAGAAGCTGTTAAAAGTTTAGGGGAAGAACTGATTCCAGGTATCCGGAATGAGGTACTGCTTTGATGAGCTTGTTTAGTGTGTAATTGACTGCAATTTCATGTGTTTTTATGCATTATCTCCATCATTGTCGCACGTTAATCACCTGTTAAAATGCTCACATTTTTATTTTCAATATAACTCAAACACTCTAAGATAGTGTGAGTGAGGCTCTATAACAATTTCTAAGTCAGCTATTTATATTTATGTATCACTTTCAGTTGAAGTTTAGGCTTAAAGTTTCCACAGAAATGGTATGTTTGAAATCCAAGTCTGCAGAAGTAAACCATACGGGAATCAAAGAGTTTCTGAATGTGACGGAATCTGATGAAAATTTGATAGTTAAAAGACGGGACTACTATTGGGGTAGCCTACTGCAGAATTCCCAGATTGTTAGAATCTCCACGTTGGTTGTTTTTCTGTGGGATTGACGCCCCTTAAGCTATAGGTTGTTGTTGAAGGAAGATAATCGTTTACTTAGCTAACTATAGCCGATTTCAAACAGCTTTACCCCATGACTTCATCATTTGGCGCGCCGGCTTTTTTCTCACTTGAACGTGCAGCTGCTCCTTATTTTGGAATAAAGGTCTGTTTAAGCTCTGCGGATCATGTAATGCCTTTACGGAAATTATATATATATATATATATATATATATATTCGATTTGGGCTCTTGAAATTTGATACGACAATGAATTTGCTAAAAAATCAATACTCGTGCAATAGACTTATGCGCTTGATAAATTAATATGGTAAGTGTTTTTGCGTAGGTTGTGTAGGAAGCTAAATCTAGTTATTTGGTGATCACATTATGAAAATCTAACCAATTCTTTTCTAGTGCTTTTGTGACAATAGGCTTATGGAGTTCACATGAATGGTTATGTTGAGAAAGGAAAAGGGAAATTTCTATGGATCGGGAAGAGAAGTCCAACAAAGTCCACTAACCCGGGGATGCTCGATCATCTAGTTGCTGGAGGATTGGTTTGTAACAATCTATCAGTTTGCTCCCGGACATTGCCTAAACGATAATTCATATATAGAATTGGAGAATTTTGTGTTTGGAGGACACGGATTTAACTATAAGATATTCATCCAATTCCCATTAATGGTCACACTTTATTTAATTTGATGTGATTCTAACGTATGTACCAGTTAAAAACTGTCTTACTGATAGGGTATCTTTCATATTCTGCCACAAAATTCTCCAAAATTGAAAGTTTCATTTAGATGCTTTGATAATTCTGTTCGTAGAAGATGCGCTGCTTGTCCTTCTAAATGCAGCACTGCAGAAGCAAGCACGCACTAGAATTAGTATTATTATTGGTTTATGGAGGACTACTTCTCTTTTCATGTTCTGAGTATGAACTAGATTTTAACTGTCCTTTTCACATTTCAAAGGTTTTAAACCTGTTAGTTGAAAACTTTGCTTCTGCAATCCCTCCTCCCAATTTCTTCTATTATCTAAACACGGCTTTGCAATTCATATTCCTTTCTCTTGTGGAAGTTTGACGGAAAAGACATGACAAAGACACCAGGCGAGGAAATCTTCATGTTTTTTCTTCCTTGCTGTAATTTACTGTAATGTTTAGAGATGTACTCTAATTATAGTTAATCAAAAGGATTCAATTATTCCCAAATCCTGAATATCATTAAAAGAGAGGAAAAAGGTGATATAATCATTTGAGTGCAAAGCCTATTCTCTGCGTAATCATCTAAGATTTTAAATTCATATTTTGACGATGATGAAATCGTAGCCTCATGGGATTGCATGTGGGGAGAATATCATGAAGGAGTGTGAAGAGGGAGCTGGAATCCCTAGATCCATATCGAGTAGGTCGGTAGGTCTTTGATAACCATTGAATTATCAAATCTGTTTGTTGATCATTGAATTTATATTTCATGCATTTGAGATTACTTTTATTGCCTAAGAAGTTCTGCTGCAAGGAAAAATCCATTTCCTTGGCTGAGAAGTTATTTTGTTGCAACCTCTCTCTCATGGATTCAGAAATGTTTCTCTTGCAGTGCTATGCCAGTTGGCGTTGTTTCATACGTGGACATTGATGGGTATAGATACAAGATAGATGTTTTATTTTGTTATGACCTTAAACTCCCTGAGAGTTTCATACCTAAGAATGAAGGTAGGCAACATATTTTAGTTCAGCTTTTCAGGATTGGAAATCAAACATTATCACAGAAGGCTTTCTCATTTTGCTTACAAGTTTGCCTTTTCCATTAAGTATTACATACAAGGAGCTCTATTCATTTACAATGGCCTGTTAAAAATGTGGCAGACGGCAAGGCGGAAAGTTTCAATTTGATCCCCGTGGCTCATGTTGCAAATATTATACGGAGGACGTACTTGTTCAAGCAAAATTGCTGTCTTGTAATCATGGATTTTCTGTTTCGACATGGGTATTTTTCTCTCATTATTATTATTCTTTTACGATCTTCTTTTCTCGTGTTAAACTTGTCATCAGGTTTCAATATTGACAGCAAAAATGTAACCATAACCTAACCATAAATTAAAACTCTAAGGGCAAGTTATATGCTCCTTCGAAATTCTCATCCTAGTTAATAAATCAACTCTGTAATCTGATCATTGGACAAAACTTTTCGAGGAGCAAGACTGACAATTATTTGTGATTAACCACTAATACAAATAGTCAAAAATTACGACGTGATTGTGCATTTAGCTTGTAGTTTTTTTTTTTCATCAAACCTTTATTTTCGGTTAATTTCTATCATTAATTGATGCAGGTATATTCATCCGGAAAGCTTTGGCTACTTGGATTTCCTACAAAGTCTCAGGAGTGGGGACTGCTCCTAGTTTTAGTGAACTTTTTATCGAAATCTTTTTTTTTTTTAACAACCATATCTTAAGATTTTTGAGAATGTAATACCTTCTAGCATTCAACTATTGCCCTGAGTACTTGGGATTTTACTGGTCATATAACCTTACTAATCATGTCAAAATATAACATAATATTATTAATGATGTTATATAGCAAAAATTTTAGAATATTTGATAAATAACAATGTAGCGTTTTGAAAACTATTCATTTAGTTCGTAATTATGATATTCCTAAAACATTTTAAAAAAATTTGCTATATTTTGGTTCGACACTTAAAAAACATGCGATGAATTGTAATATTTACATCGGGCAAGCCCACAAGTTTCTCTCCATTGGCTCAACATGGTCCACTTGTCTTAACCTTTTAAGTGCAGAGGTGTACTATCTTATTGTGTGCTACATTAAGGGTCGTTTATTTGGCTCATTAAGCTAACCTTTTGATTGTAGGTTTAAAGAATTTTTAGATAGATATTTGCTTTTTTAAAATTCAAATCAAATAAATAATTGGAATATAAATTTTTAGAGTTCTACTCTTTTTTAAACTTTTTGAATTCAGACTCGGATCAGTTTGTTACAATACAATTTATATTTTTTCTCCTATATTTGTGAAAAAAAATCTCAATTTTTTATTTGATATTCAATTAAGACTGTTTTTTGTTTCATTACATTGCTAATAAAGAGGTATAAATTAAGATCCATATTGTACATATTTTAATATCATAGGCATTAAAATTTTGTTAGATTTGTCAATTAATCAAAAATTTTTTCCACTATCTATTCAAGCATAAATTTTAATTTTATTCCATATTCAGATTAACAGTTTAAATGTGCATCTGAAGACTAATTCTAATAGTAATTCAAATCATACAACTCATATCAAAATAATCTAAAGCAATGCAATTCAAATTCATTTATCAAACAGACCCTATGTGACGTACCACTTTTTTAAACTACCATATCATGTTCTACCTTTTTGCTTCTCCTTTTAATCCATACCCTTTTTCCAAGCTAAAATAGCCAAAATACCCTTAATAAGATATTTGACAAACTGAGTTCCAACTCATGATTTTCAACTTAGATAATATAAAGCTCTCATATACTATATAATTTTGATTTTAACTCCCAATTTAACTCACCTTTCAGACACCCTATAAATAACATATTTGTCTAACATTAAGTTATAATACTTAAGAACAATAGTATCTTTGTACTCATTAGAAGTGACTTGTTTTAAACTCTTTTATGGAAGTGTTTAAATCGAAAACAATACCTCAAAAGTTGTAATTCTCAAATTGACCTTGCTAATCCATGTTAGCCCATTGAATTAATTATCAAATTTTAATTTTATTTTATAGTTACTCCATTCATCAATAGCAGTTAGAAAGAAGGAATAAAGATATACCCTTTGCAAATTGGTTTAGAAAAATAAATGGAATAAATACGGGGGAAAGAGGCAAAGTCACATTTTCTTAAACTTTTTTTTTGGAAAGACACCTTCTTCTTTTTTTTCCAAGTGAATAGCATATTTTAAAATGTTATAGGTATTCAACTCATACTTGGTGTAGTCATAATAGTTGGTTCATGAGTAGAAGATAATGCAGCACACAAAGCAAAGCACCTAAAAAGAAATGGCTTTTTCCCAGAGAACTTATTTCAACAGCTGATCATATAAGTCGAGTGATATCTAGTTATCTACTGCTCTTCTATATGATGATTCATTGCTGAAACAAAGCCCTTCGTCGGTAAGTCAGACACGCAGTTCCTCGACATTTGGGCTCAATGGTTCAAAGACGGCTTCCAGTTCACTGCTATCAACTTCCTCTAAACTTGGAGGATTCCACTTCGGATTCTGCAAAGAACAAAACAACAAAGCGCTAGGCCCTTAGTTATTGTCGATTCCTTTTGATATATTCGATCCCACTTCTTCCAGGAATTCTTGAAAATGATAGGAGTACCTGATCCTTGTCAACTAGAACTGCCCGAACACCTTCAGCAAAGTCATTTCGCAGAGAAGATCTCAAGGCAATGCGATATTCGGTTTTCATGACGCCGATGAGCTGGATGAGGACCCAAATAAGAGATATGCAAGTGTCACTTTAATTGAGAGTTGCTATAGAACAAAATTCGTAGAAGGATGCAACAATATATGATGATGAAGAAAACGTTGAAACTCACGGTGGATAACTCGTTGTCGCTTTTTCCTAGTGCAGAGGCAACTCTGGAGAAATATTTTTGCGTTAAGCAAAGTGAAAAAGGAGCACCTTTCGCAATTCCTTGAAGAGCTTCATTTGCCCACTCCACCACTGCAGCAGCGAAGATGTGGATCAGAAAGAGTCGGTAAAAGTAAAATGAATAGACAAACCACAGTATTGAAACTCACCAACGAGTGACATTCAGACTCCAAAAATATGGTGAATGCAATGTATGCAGTGTTTACTCTCAATATCGAGAAAGAAATGGTAAAGAAACTTACCAGTTGCATCTGAACTCCGCTGATATCTTTTAAGTTCTTCAATTGTCTCAATAACTGACTTACTTCCACCAAAAGATGAAATTATTTGAGGTAAAAGCACACTTAATTGAGCCTCAGCCTCGGGGTTGCTACTGAATTTTTCTACAAGTGCTTTGACATCTTCATGCGGATCCTCGGAACTGAATTGATTGTGGAGTTATTTTGACAGGGTAGTGAGATCTATAGAAAACTCATAAGAAACAGGCAAGCAAGAAAGTCAAATGTAGAAAGATGATCAGGTACATACAAGTTTGTTGACAAAAGGGATTCCTTCAGTGAAGCTAAGTTTCCAGATGGCACAAAGTGTGATCCAAGGCCAACATACAGTGCATCTGCAGGTGTATTAATCCTTTTTCCGGTCAATCCAAGGTAAGCACCTAGGAATATCAATATCGGTTAGGCGATCAGAAAATAAGCTCATATGAAAAGCAGAAAACAAACTGTTTCTCTTTACCACCATGACAATTTACCTTCCTGATACTGACGTCCATATCCTACCTATGACTACTTCCTATAGTCTTTGTTTCTAGTAAGTCTCTACAGTGATTCACCTTGAACAAAACAGCCTTTAAAAAAGTTCTTAAGGAAACAAACTAGGATTCAGAACAACAAAAATCTTACCAACAGATCCCCCTCCAGGACTTTTTGCTGCAATATATGCAAATCCCACATCTGGGAACAAACCAATTCCATTTTCAGGCATAGCAAGAACAGTTCTCTGAAGCACATCAAGACAATATGAAGATTCAGAAATACTTTGGAAACATCACAACGTAATTGATAATATGAAATGTATACAAGATAAGGAGTATATACCTCTGTTATGATTCTATAGTGACCATGGCCTGACAGACCAATTCCAAAGCCCATTGTGATGCCATCCATGAAGCTTATATATGGCTTCTTGTATGCAGAGATTTTGCATATCAGAGAGTACTCAGCTGAGAAAACCTGCAAAACAGCATAGAAAAAAGGCAAATGAACATCTAGTAACGATAAATATGTGCCTCAGCCTTGAGGCAGCTCATGCAAAATGATGCATAATACAAATTTTTGCATTTTCTTCTTAAAAATATAACTACTAAAGAAAAGTTATCAAAAACAATTTATCAATCTATAAGAATGATAATCTACGAAAAAAAGGCACGTGCATATGATTTGTCATTAAGCGAACGATACTCGAAACAGAATCGTGTCAGTGAATTTCCTTAGCCTTATGTTTAGTAATATGCCAATTATGTCTATGGTGTGGCAGCAGATGGTGTCCCCATATGACAGTTAAAATGTCAAATGGTAAAGACTTGTTTTGCATCAACAATGGTAGGTTTAGAAGAGCCATATTAGGATACGCCAAAATGAGAATTCCATGAGAGGTTCATTTTAAGGTTTCTATATTTTTTGAAAAAAATTTGCAAGATTCAGAAAACGAAATGGAGTTTCTTGAATTACAGGATCAGGTTCATGTGAGAATTGAGCCAGCAAGAAAATTGCTGAAACTTGCAGATAATGTGGTAAGCAAGCCAGTTATTTTTCTAGTTTTAGTTTAATTTTAATAGGGCACAAGGTTGTGCATCCAATGTCGTATAGTCAGAAGGACACAATAAGACCTCAATCATATCTGACAGTTGGTTTTTAGTTGTAACCTGCTTCACATCACCACCTGCAGATAAACTAAGATCTGGGTCATCGCATTGAACTATTACACGAGTCAACAAACAAAAAAGAGCACAGGTAGTCCTCAAATTATATATAAACAACGAATGAGAAAAGCAATGAATAATATAATATGAAACAGCAAACAAACAAAGCAGATCAATAGTTATGATCGAACAAGCACCCAGCAAGAAGATCAATAGTTATGATCGAACAAGCACCCAGCAAGAAACACTACTAAACCTTCTGAAAACGAGTGTTATAAAGAAACACAACCAAACCAATGAGTGTTATGAAGAAACCTTCTGAACAAGAGAGGTGTTCCTATCCTTTTGAATTTCAGCAACGACCCCTTTAATATCCATACCTGCATTACCCATGATTGATCACCCTGAAATTCTCACTGCCACTCAGAAAAAAAAAAAAAATACATACATACATACATACATACATATATATATATATATATATAATATCCGAAAAAGAAGAAAAATGCATAGAAAGCTTAGCATGAACAGAAGAAATGATGATATTAGCATGTCACAAAGCAAAATAAGTAACATGCCTAATTGCAATTATCGCCAACTAGATCAGAATCCATACTATCTGAATATTACCTGCACAGAAGGCACGAGGTGAGCTGCTATCAACAAGAACACATTTCACCCTTGGATCTGACTCCCACTCATCAAGATAACTTTTGTATTTTACATCCATATCTGCATTCACAAACAATCAAAGAGCTTGCTTGGTAGGATGGAAAAGGAGAGGGATGAAAGGATTTCAGGACCTATAAATTGTTTAGTACAAGAGAGAGAAAAAATGGAGTGAATGGATTGCGTGCAGATTTCAAACGCTTTAAAGAACCCCAATTTTCGTCTCTCACAATATGGAGAGATTAAGGGAGGGAATTTGTGCCAAACACAAGTAAAAGGTCCTCTCTTTCTCCCCAATTTCCTCACCCAAATTATGTATGTTTCTTTCCCTCTTGCTAAACAAAGCCCTATACTCTTCCACTTTAGAATTCCTAAACAGGCCACATAATCTTTTTTCTTTTCCTTTTAACTTTGAGTTACATTAATAATCTCTACAAAATACCGTTCAGTGGAAAATTAATCCACGATTCAACCTTCTACAAATTAGGCATCAATCAAAATCCTCTAAAACAGTAAAAATTTCAATACTAAGTTTCAACTGCTACAATGCAAAGCTCCCACGTGCTAAGTATTTAAGTTTCGATTTAAGTTTTAACTTGGTTTTCAGAAACTCTCTATCAATCTCACAATTCATCTACATTTCCAATTACACAAACCGCTTCCCAAAGAAAGAAAAAAAGAATTCAAAACAGATTGACTAATCAATGCACGACGATAACCAAGAATGCGCATCGCCAAAAAAAACAAAAAAAAAAAGGGAGGTAAACTCCACAAATTGCACAATCCAATACCATATTAAGAACAATGAAACAAAAAATTTAACAGAATAAACTGTAGAAGAAGAAAACCTAGGTTCATGGCGTTGAGAGCTTTGGGACGATCGAGTGTGATGACGGCAAGGCCGTTGGAGTGGACGCTTCCCTTGACGAAATCCTCGCTGGCGGCGGCCATGATCGAGAAGGTTCGGATCGAGAGTGAGGGTTTGCGAAGAGAAAAGAGGCTGAGGAACTGACCGAGTCCCTGAGTCCGAGTCGTTGAGTTGAGGAAGAGGTTGGACGATTTGGTGAGAAGTTGGGCAGTGGTGACCCCTCCGAGCCTCATTGATTTTCGCTAGGCTTCGTTGTGGACAGACTGAAGCACAAGGATGTTATTAACGTCCGTTAGAGCCGTTTTGGATTTTTGAGGTGACACATCGAATTCTAAATGGATGAAAGGGAAACCGGTGACGGAAAAAAATGACATAAAGACGAGTCACTGAACTTTTTGGAGTTTAGGTTTGTATCGTCGGGTTGTTTAGTATTTTAGTCCGAACTAAAGTTTTAAGTTTAAGAATAATAGTATGTTAAAGTTTTATATTGTAATAATTTTTTTATTTTTTAATACTGTTGAGAGTTTTATAATTTAGTTAGTTAGAATTAAAGTGTCAAACAAATGCTAAGTGTGTTTAGCAATATCATTCTAACTTATTAGTTTCAACTGCTACAATTTAAGCAAAAGTATATCACTATGTGAAGCTCTCACATGCTATAATATTTTGATTCTAATTCATAGTTATAACTACATTCTTAAACACACTCATTACTGGAGGTTGGAGCTGCCTTCTCTACTCTCACCTGGTATGGGTGGGCCTTTTTTCACCTCAACTCGATTTTTGAGAGTGATAGGATTTGAACTGTATTTTATAGTAGAATCATGTGTAAAATTACTACTAAACGATCTACAATTGTGAGATTGGGTTACAAGTAATCGATGATATTATGGGTGATCTATAGTGATACTAAAAATTTTGGCAACAAATGGTAATCTACCATACTATCGGAAGTAGCCAGCCATACTACATTTGTTTTTTGGACTTTTTTAAAGCATAAAAAATCACCAAAGAGAAGGAAAATTTTATACATATCATCTTTTAAGATTTACTTTTTATAAACAACGTATAAGTTTATTTGTGACATAACTTAGCATATAATATGAATAGTAATATAGCATAAATTTTTTTATAAAGGACATAAATAAACATAACTTTTATGGGGTGTTTGGCAATGATTCCCACCACTTAGTTCCCATCACAAACTCAGTTATGAACAATAAAAAGCTCTCATATGTTACAGTAATAATAAAAAAAAATTACTATAGTGTAAAACTCTCATATGTTACAATAAAAGTGGTTCTCACTATTGGTTTCTACTACCCAATCAAATACCCACTTAAAAGTGTGGCATATGTAATTTTCCCAAAAAATGGCATGTGCTCCTTTGCAACGGCCACCAGGGCATAGGGCTTTATATATCCCATTTTAACGCTACGATAGATTTTCTTGACACCGTACTTGAGGTCTCACCAGAGACCGTGGCAATGGTACTTCAAGTGGGATGGAGGGGGCAAAGGTAAGGGCAAGGCTGATGGTGGGAGAAATATAGTGAAATAGAGAGAAAGAGAGATGATTAATATATATTTATATATATATATATGTATATATATGTAGGCTCTTGCTTCGATACAATATAATTACCAAAGCTTCAATGACGTGGCACTCCAGGAGCACTTCCTCTCTACGGCAAATTTGGTGGCAAATCCTTGGGAGATATCCTGACTAGATCTCGTCAGGTACTAAATATTGGAATGGTTCAAGAGGGACGTTGAAGTAGGCCCCCAGCCTGGAGAAGACGTGTCATAAACTCCAATCAAGATAGTGATGTGATAAATTAATTAAACTAAATTTTAATTAAATTTGTTAGTTAATTAAAAATGTTATTTATAAAAATATGATAAATTTAAAACTTTTAAATAACTACCTCTAATTTAAAACAACTAAAATAAAAGAACTAGTTAATGCGAGTCGGTTTGCACCGGACTCATATTTATGCACACATATAGTATCGATATAAATAAAATACAACTACAATCCAATCCAAAAGAAGAACGAGTAAAATATTACATGCCTTAATTAGATAAGCAATTTACTTAAATAAAGTTTCTACAGTCTACGTGTTCGTCTAGTAGCATCTCACTCAGCGCTATGCTGTGAACCTCCTAGGGGGATTTTAAAACAATAAATAGTGAGTTGAAAACTCAGTAAGACTTGACCTTTGAAAAAACATTAACTTTAATATGTAAATCTTTCATAAATAAAAGGTTATTAAACACAGTAAATGATTTCCTTGACATCATACTTACCAATTTGGTCCAACATCCATTTGCAATTACTTTATTGTTATTTTGAGCAAAGGCATTAAAAATCACAACTATAATAGCCCACCTGGGTTTCGAGACCTACCCCCAAGGTCGCTCTTTATACAATCCGATTTCTAAATATGGCATTATGTCCTAACATATCATTCCAAGCAGTGTCTATGACACGTCTGGCTCTATGTCATTATTTAAGTCCCATATTACCAAGTGTTCTCTTTTACATTAATTATTCTGTTTATTATAATTATTTCATTATTCAACTGTTACTGAAACTAACTGGATAAACTCATCTCATTCATTTTCTTAAAACAATTTCAAGAAAACACTATGTGGCAAAAACTCTTTTTAAATTATAGCTAACAAAGAAAGAGAGTCTAAAGTCCTACCTCGTTATCCAGTACGAGAGCACTAGCACTACAGTCCCAGTCTACTATACGTCAGCTCCTTAGAACCACAAACAACCTTAGGTATGAACTAGATTTGTCAATATTTAACTTAGAGCATTCTACAATGCTAGGCTATCTTATGGTGTCTTAGTGTGCCTTTAATACTCACAAAATCATGTTACAAGGTCAAGGTCTCTATTCATGTTTTAAATGGTGAGAACAAGTGAAAAACAACTATTTTTACATAGCCCGTTTGGCTTGCCGAACTTCTATAGTTCGGCCTACCGACCACCCAAGTCCAGCCTGCCGAACTACATTAGTTTAGTTTGTCGGACTTATGAATCTGGCCTGTCGATGTTCATGATCGGCCTGCTGAACTGTCAAAATCTGAAAAATTCTAAATTTTGAGCCTTGGTCAATCTGAGCTCAAAACTCACTTTAAACCTATTTTTATAGTTCCCAAAGCATGGATAATGTTTTAAGATGATAGATTAACATAATAGAACATATTTAAACACTTTTCAACAAGTTTTTCACAATTATTTTCAAATTATTCCAAAAATACATAAAAAGTAAAAACTTAGTTTAGCTCAATTTTTGCCCAATCAAGTTTAGATTCATGATGATTTGGGTTCCCTAAACTTAGATTGAAGGTTTTCTAAACTCAAAGAAACTCAGATTTCAACATACAAGGAGGATTGAAAAGTTTGAAAATAAACTTTGAAATTTTGAAAAGAAAGTAATACTAACCTCAAATTTGATCTTTGAACTGAGTTTACGGAGGCTAAATCGTCGTTTCTTGGCTTTCAATCCCGTTGGCAATTGAGGGCTCTTTGCTCAAATTTTCTTTGGAACCAAAATGGGAGAGGGGAGAGAGAAAGAGAGGGACAGTGAGAGAGAGAGACACGGGAAGAGGGTGAAAGGGAGTGAGGAAAAATTAGGGTGAGGGAGAGATTGAATAGAGGGAAGCAAGTGTTTTTTCAGGTACAATACCATGTCCAGCACATGGTTTTCAAAGAGAGACGTGTTGGGTGTTTGACAAATTATTTTGTTTCAAAATTTCAAAATAACTAATAAAAATAATTAAAAGTGAAATTAATTAAAAAATACCATAAAATATTTAAATTTAGTTTAACGTTCAATAAGGTACATTAATTCATTATTTTACACACTAATTATATTTTAATTAATTTTAGGACGTTACAAGACGGTTTTTTTTTTGTTTTAGAACGAATAGAAGCTGGTTTTCAAGTTGAGTATTTGATTTTTTTTAAATTATGAGAAAATCTGGTTAGGGGGAGTTTTTCGTCGTTGTACCCTATTTATGTAATTTCGAGTAATACAAAATGATGGCGCCTGAGAAGAAAAATGACACGGTAACATCACTTTAAGAAGAGACAGCAACTTACTGTGAGAGAGAGTGACTGTAAGAGTCAAGACGCATTTCGGCATTTGGCAAAAAAATGGTAGAAATAGTGTAGGGTTTACATTTTTTAAAAAAATTATACAAAATTTTGTCAGTGAAGAATAGAAACTTCACTCGTTTAAGAGTCATCGAATTATATATATACACACAGACACCCCGTCAGTGAAGAATAAAAACTTCACTCATTTAAGAGCCCTTGAATCAATCTCAACGAGTACGAATGTGGAGAAATGCAACATTTAAAAGGTGAAAAAATGTCACTCCATTGCTTTGAATGGTGCATTTGCTAAAATTCCCATATTGCTCCTCCATCGTGAACTTATGTAGCTCAAGCAACTTGGGTTTTTTGTTTTGTTTGCTTTGTTTCGTTTTTCGTTTTCTCTTTTTGTTCAAACGAATACAAAAGATCACAATAAAGCGGTGTCTTATTATTATTATTATTATTATTATTTGAGAAATTCGCAGGAACGTCCCTCACTAGAAGGACATGACAAGTTACAACTTTTCTTAAACATCAAAGAATATTGTTGATGTTGCCTTTATTTTTCACGTTATATATAAACTTAGGGAAAAAATAAAGGCCCTTAGGATATGTTTAACATACCGTATTATATTGTATTACATTGTATTTTTTGTATATAATATAATACAATATAATATAGTGCAATGCAATACAATATAATATGGTGTGTCATACATACTCTAAGAGAATTATACAAAACTAAAAAAAGAATTGAGTTATGGGATGTAGATCCTTAATTTTCTCTTATTATTATTATTCTTAAGAGTGGTCATTATTGCCGTCAACAATTATAAATGTGCTTAATTTAGATCTTTAATTGCATGCAATAGTTCCCTTAAAAAATATTGAGATTAGTTGATTCATTTTTGTTGTTTTGTTTTTTTTCTGTTGATGGAATTTAGTTAAATCTTCAATTTATTAGAATGATTTGAAAGTGTTTAAAAAGTCAATTCAAACCAATAATTTGAATATATTATATATAACAATTCATATTTTATGAAAGAAAACACTATAATAAAATTGGTTTTAATTAAAATTTTTCTAATTCGAATTAAGTTTCCAAACAAGAGCTCAAAAAAGAATAAGTTATCAAGTTGCTTAAAAAAGACTTTGCCAAATGGTACGATTATAACCCAGAAACTTCAAACCAAAAATACCAGTTTAGCAACCAAAAAAAAAAAAAAAACTATAAATCTCTCTAGTCTCAACAGCTTTAGCTTCCAAATTATAAAAATTAAAACATAAGCATTCAACAATCCAACAAACTTCCTGTGTGCATATACATATCTCATGCATGAAGTGATAAGTATTTACATGCACAACAATTAACGTCCACTTTCAAATGGGCATTGACTTTATTCTCACAGAGGGGTGAAACAGTAAAAATGATAAAAAAGCAGTTATAATATCAGCGAAATATCAAGCAGTGTGAAATCCCAAGACGACTCCAAGCACATCAAGAAGCTCAAGGTGGGCAGTCAACATAGGGAAATGTCCCTTGGTGCTGCTGATGATCTCGACCGTCGGTTCTCCCTTGATCTTCTTCTGCATGTAGAATCCAACGGAGTTTGGGACTACAATATCGCCGCTAGTCTGGATGATGGTGCAGGGGATAACAACCCTTTCGAGGATCTCTCGCTCGTCACCGAGGAACACGGTCTTGGCCAATGAGAGCGCGACATCTGGCTTCATCCTCTTCAGGCAGTTCTCGAACTTTTCGACGGAGTTAGGATCGGCTGCGTCCACGACCAGGGAAGGGAAATGTGTAGCCCAGTTGTCGTAGTTGGATTCCATGTTTGAGAGAATGTGTTCAATGTCTGACTTCTCAAATCCTCCTTCATAGTCTTCTGTATTTATATACCTGTAAATATGCATAGAAGATCTAGTAAAACTGAATTAATTTAATTACATTTTTTCTAAAGTGATTAAATGTAACTGACTTTTTAATTGCGAAGAAAAATGATTAAAATTATTTATGCCGACACTGAATTTGATTATAATACCAAAAAACTGAAAAAAAATTTTCTGTATTTATCATGTATTGAATTATTAATTTCTCTGCCTCTAGCCTATATGCAATAGATTAGAGTAAGATCCCAAGAATTATTAATGCAAAATAAATAAGCTAGATGACCCAGATAGGCAATACCTTAAATATGAAGAGCCATAATGTTAAATTAAGAAACATGAAAAACAAACTTAAGTTACATTATTTATATAATCCTTGAAATGTCTTATTGCTAGAAATTTTAAAAGTTGTGGTTTGTGGACCTAGGTGACATTAGACAGGTTAATTATATACCCATGTATAATATAAAAATTTAGGAAATGATTTTGAATCGAGGTTAAAAACTGAGTTTGAATAGGACCCTGCCGGCTAATAATATATATTTTTTTCTTTTTTCTTAAACGGTGCCATATAATAGTCATTCTCCTAGGTTGACATGGAACCTTTCTTTTGGCAGCTTTTGGCAAATCTCTCTAACTTGCATAAATTTATTTCTTAACAGACTTTTTTTTCTTAAATTCAGTGTCAGAAGCTTTGGCACCATTAACTGCATGCCTTCCAAAATCCTTATCTACAGAAGTAAATGCAATTCAAATTGGCTCTAGGTCACCCCCTGGCTAGGTGTGATTAGTATCCTTCTATATTTCTTCAATAAGTTCTCCAAATGTTTTTAAATGGGAAAAATATTGCACTAAAAACAAAGGATAAATTTCTAGTTCTTTCTAGCTAGGAGGGGATGAAACTATGGGGGGATAATTGCAACTTAACCAGGGTAACTATACATATCTTTTAGATGAAATTGGTCATGAACCAAATATATCTTGAATTAGTCAACCGATTTTAATTGGTAGACTAATATCTATATTGCTATACTAGAAGTGAAAAATTACAAGAAAGCTAGCTAACAGGCTAGGTTTTTTATTTTATTTTATTTTATTTTATTGTTCTTTTAATGATAGAATACTCTTGCTAGAGAATTCAACTCTATAATTAAATTGCCTACCAGTTATATATGTGAGTTTTCAATTAGAAGGCGGCAAGTAAATTGAATATCAAATATAACACATTCACGCACCACAACATACATACAAAGCATACATCCATACAAAGATTCTTATTCGTGGTTTCTATTTTTTTCCGAGGTTTGTCATGAATCTTTTTCAAAATTTATTACATAAATAAAATAGTAATGGCGAACAAATTAAAACGAATATATAAGAAAATTTCTTGAAAATTAAGATGCGTTTACCACAAAAATACATACATATATATATATATGCATATATATAGGTTTATCATAACTTTTTTAGATTTGTTAAGGAATAAATTAGCAATGATTGACAAACAAAAAATATAGGAAACTTTCTTGAAAATTAAGATGCATTTAAGACCAAAAAAAGGCTAGAATCACCCTTTGTGTGTGTGTGAATATATATATATATACACACACACATATATACATATATATAACATTAGTTACCTTGGAGAAGCTGCAAGGAGTACGAGCCTCTTGAAGAGTTCAGGTCTTTTAAGGGAGGCAATACAACCAATCATAGCAGACATGGAATGACCAACAAAATCGACAGATTTGAAGTTGAATTCATCCAAGAGACCAATCAAGTCGTTTGCAAAGGCTTCAAAGGAGGAGTACTTGAGAGGGTCGAAAGGGCTAAGGCCATCAGCCTTTATTGCAGCCCCGGAGAAAGGCCAGTCAAAGACTAGAACCCGGTAGTGCTCAGCCAAGTAGGGAACAATCTTGTCCCACAGCGACTGGTCACCGCCGAAGCCGTGAGCCAGAACCATGACCTCGCCCCCCGAACCGACTATTTTTGCATTCATGGCGGATGAAAGCTGCCGGTTTTCGATCATTTTGGTGAGTTTTTGGAGGAATTAGAAGAGGGAGGAAAAAAAGTGTGAGGGGCTTTTGAGTCTATGAAAAATATTGTATGTGTATTTTTGTATTGAGGTTAGAGGTAGAGGCGTGTGTGTGAGGAGTTGCTTTTTGTATTTGGTGTTGGTTTTGGCTCCTTTTATAGAAGGTGGGATGATTGTATTAGTTAAAATTTAATGCTATATCTACGTTAATAATAATGCTCGGGTTAGTTAGCGTCTGGTCTTTTTCTACTTTTCAACGATATATATTAACAAACCCAAGTATAGAAACTATTGTTACATGTATAGTATATAGTGTGTAATACTAGCAATTATAAATATTCCTATTCAAATTAGAAAAATATATAAATCTTTCTTAATCCTTAATTTGTTATATTATTTAATCTTTGTTGGAAAGTAACTAGGAAAAGGCAATTTGAAGTACCAATTTAAGGCTCAATTTTGAATGGGACTCACTGTATGTTAGTGACTAGTCAAGGCAAAAACTTGTTCTTTTTTGCGTGAAGATAGAAATTGTACATTTATATAGCCAAAATAGTGAATGGGTGAATAAAAATTAACATGCAACATACACACATACACATGTGAAATTTTAAAGTTAAAGTGGAAAGATACTCGTGTCTCACATCGGAAAGAGAAAAAAGTCATAGTCTCCTCTGAACCTATGTAAGGAACATAAATTAAAAGAAATATGTATTATATGAACTAATGAATTCCTCAACACAAAAAGCATACGACTCCACTTTCATTCTTGCAATTCAACAAACCATATCACCTCATTTTTCATTTTGGATTTTTTACTATATAGAGTCATAGAGCTTATTTCAGCAACCCAAGCTTGTTGTTGTTCTCTTTTTATAGCTTGTTCGTTATTTTATCAATATATTTTAACAATTCTAACATGAATTTAATACAATTTTCAGTTAAGATGTATATATACTATCAATAACTATATATTTTCTATCCAATTTGTATGAAATAATTATTTAAAAATTATCTAAAATAGAAAGAAAACACTCATATTAAATAGCAAAAAAAATAAGATTTACCGGTAAATTTTTTTCTTACTCATAATAAATAAATAAGTAAAAAATATTTTTATTGAGTAAATTTTCTATTTATTGCTATTTATTATAAATATTTTCAAAATCTGTTATTTATCACAATAAATTTTAAAAAAATGAAATTTACTACAATTTCACAGTCTTTTTCTGTTAGTTATGTTGTTTAATACTAATGATGATGTGCTTATTTTTTTTCATAAAAAATATACAGGACACTGGTATTACTGAACATGAAATACTAATAAAGGATAAGTCCAACAACATAAAGCCTACGTTTTATTAATTATTATTAGATGTAATGCTTAGCTTTGGTGGTCTCTCGAACATTAATAGTGTGTTTAGGAGGTGTGATTTGAATAGATAGTTTTAATCAATTTTGGTTAAAAAAAGCTGTAACATATGAGAGCTTTAGACTATATCTTACTTTTTCTTAATATTATAACATATGAGAGCTTTACACTATAGCAATTCAAAAGTTTAGGTGAAACTGATAAGGTGTTTGACAAGTCGGTTAGAACCAATTACTAATTGTAGTGTAAAACTCTCAGCGGCTATAGTAAAGTAAAAATTGTTACAGTATAAAACTATCATATTTTACAATTTTTAAATCAAAATTTTTAATTCTAATAATTTGCTAAACACCCTATGAGATTACCAAACACACTATTATAATAACGAGCAATCATATATAATCCTATCAAATTATAACTTTATTACTAATAAAATAATAAAACTTAATTTAAAAAATATACCACATGAGCTTTTAGTTTTACGAGTAATCATGTATAGGGTGTTTGACAGTGGTGAAAACCACTCAATTTTCACCACAAACTCAGTTATGAACAGTAAAAAATTTTCACATGTTACAGTAATAATAAAAAAAATTATTATAATAAAAAACTCTTATATATTACAATAAAAGTAATTTTCATCGTTAGTTTTTATCACTCTTCTAGATAGCCACGTAATGAAAATGATTTTTCTCTTGTTATAAGAAGCAGAAAACAGTTGATCACGTCATAAATGGGGTTGGTGAAGACTTATTCACAACAACAAAAGGTCGTGGGGGCCCACACAAGTAGCTGTAGCTGGAGAGAGAGAGGGGGATGGATGAGGGCAGGACATCACTCAGTGACTTTTTTGATGTTTGGTTCAGACTTGAGAAACGAGAATTACACAATATTAAAAAAAAGGCAAAAGGACTCTTTTGTCTCTATATGCTGATCGCGTCATTCCACCGAATAAGTCCAAGCTCCACCTTTTTTCTCCCATTAAAGCTCCCCCACCCCACCACGTTCTTCTTCTTCTGCTTTCGCCCCTCATCTCTTGTAAACACCCAGATTCATGTATTATTTTATCAGGGCAAATATTCATCTCAAAACTACAATAATATTCACAAGAAACATACCATAAATAAGCCAAAATATTATGCCATGTATGTACAATCTCCTTATCCTGTAAAACATAGAAAAAAAACATATAAAACATATATATATACACACACACAACGCTTGAAATGTTTAATAAGATGTCATAATTATAACGTGGTCGCAGAGTTTTGGGGTATTAATTATGAAGGGGATTTTTTTTTTAAGTTTCTTAATATGATCACGTTTGTATAAATAACAATAATTATGTGTCTGACACTTCAGTTTCAACTCTCATTAATTTTAACTATAAATAATATAAAACTCTCAATAGCTACAGTAAAAAGCAAAAAATTACTACAATATAAAACCCTCACATGTTACAGTTCTTAAATTTTAAACTTTAATTATAACTGAAATATTAAACGGCTTACATATATTGACTCTGACTCGGGATGAACAAGAGTTAAGGAACGTATATATGTATATGTCAGTATTCAATTATTAGTTTTCGAGATCACATGTTCTTATTGCTAGCATATTCGATACACATATTGGGGCTATGCTCTCCTTATCGAAGGGTCTAGAGCCCGATTGTAAGGCTTTAAGCAAGCACACTAGCATCTACAGAGCCAATTCCAATCGCCCTGTACTATATCTTCATAAAACAAGAGAGTATAAAGCCTTTGCTTTTATGTATACATACGAGACATATCTATTACAATCCATCGTACTAAGTCCACTAATACTCGTTTGGGAATTGTCTTGTATTAAAGTATCATTATGCATTTGTATTTCCTTTTATTGGATCGAAATCTTTATAAAATCATCTTTTTTAAAAAAAAAAAAAAAAAAAAACCCTACAGTAGGCCTTGGCTTTCTTTCTACCATAAACCCTAATTAGTAGATCTTGCTGCTTATGGCTTGGATTGCCTTCATTTTTGACCGTCCGTAAGAAAGATATCTTCATCACTGCAATTAATTAAGGGCGTCATATATTATTATTAATGCATAAGTAAATTGTTGAAGCGCAGAGTTCAAGAAGAGTATTGAAAGTGACCACCCTACAAACAGATGTGCAGGTAGCTGTATGTTAATGATAAGGATACATACAGAGATATACATGTATATATATACACCCACACACACACATATTTATACACCCACAACGCAGGCACCCACCTAATTCAAGTTGTTGCAAGACAACTGAAATTTTTTCTTCCTCTTTATTTATTTATGCATTTATTTTTTATGCCATTTTTATTTATAATATTATCATAGTCCACGGTCCACATGACTGGTCAAAGACTCAAGTGGCACGCTTCGTTCTAAAGATTTTTCTTTTGTTAAAATTCAAAGCTTTAAAACGTGGGGGGTAAAAACTCAGTAGCAAGATTAGAAATACAGAATTACAGATTTTCCTCGGTATATAATTGATGTTGAGCAAAGGTTGTTTCTTAGTTCTTTTGGGGTTGTTTTCTTTTGTCTTTATCAGGATGCTATCTGATATAAGCATCGGCCTTTCTTTTTTTCTTTTTTTTTTTTTTCCCTTCTAGGTTTTTCTCTTCCAGGTTTACTAAAAAGATTTTTAGTGAAGCCTATTTTGAGAGCAAATTTTCAAAGGTGTAATTTCGACCTAATTTCCTGGCATTAGTTCACTGTTTGTTTTCATATTACTTCTTGGCAGTTCTTTGTCTTTGTTTGTTTTGGCTTTCCTTAATTGTTCCTTTAAAAAAAGAATCATTGATTTGTTAACATCAGTACATTTTCCAATTATAATACCATAGATGAAGGGTTTCGGGTGGGGTACATGGGTTTTTAATTAGAGGTTTCAATGAAAGTTGAAATGTGCTATTTTGGCTCCTTCTCATCATTTATTAAATAAAAAAAGTACAAATAAAATGACATTAATATATATTATATGCACGATAATAATGACATTGGCCTTTAGAATTTGGTCCAAGGTTTTTGGTTGATAGGTGGATTTGCGAGGACTCTTTTAATTTTGGGGTTTTTGAAAAAATAAGAATCAATAATTTTTTAAAAAAATAAATGATAACTTTTGAATTGCATAAATTAAATAAAATGTAGGAATTGTGTGTACAGTAACTTAAACAACTTGAAACAGCACTCAATGGACAGGATTTATAGATGTGGTGACTCGATCCTATAAAACAAAAGTTTCAAGTAAGGTTTTATAGAGGTTTCAATTGCTTAGAACCACACAGATTTTAGAAAAAGTCAAAAAAAAATTATCAATTAATTAATTAATTGACACACCTATATAAAACTATAAGTTAAAAATAAAAAAAATATTTTCTTGAATTTTATAGATATTATGTAGTATAACATCATACTCAAAATTATATATATTATAGCATATTATATGTAATATATTTAATTTAAAATTGTGACATAAATTAAATGAGGTGGGTAAACAAAGAATAGGGTCGAGGACCTTTATACCTGTTCCCACCCTGTAATCCGTGATAGGGTATACTATTAACCCGTTTATAATCCTAGCCCGTTTATAAACAGGTTTTCTCTGCCCTGTATAAGACAGGTCCTCGTTACGAAATAGGTTCATGGGTAAAATTGTTATCCCTAACCAACATGAAACTTGTGTTGATTGTTTACCCATGCCCTTTTAAGTATAAAATAGACTATTAACTATGCACATTGTAATTGTTTGTAGCTTAATAGTAAATCTAATTAATTGGATTTCACAGTTTTAACTAATCTTGGAATCATAAGGATGAGATTATAACTAATTAAATGTGTCTGGCTAACATAATTATGATTTACGAATTATTACTTTTTATGGGGCCTTTTTGACAGAGTTTTTGCTTATGTTTTTAGTCAAAAGAAAAGAAGAAGTAAAAGCTGACTTTTTCGATGAGTATTTAGAACCATAATTTTCAAAAGAGCTTAAACGGGTCAAAATCGTACTAAAATTTCTTAATAAGCAATAAAATATTATAATGAAGTTTATAATATCTTATTTAAACCTTGAAACAAAGTTTTTTAAGTCTATTTCAGAAGTACTTTTTGAGAATTCATAATATTTTGTGGTTTGGACTCGATGTTCTTCTGGTTAACCAAAACACTTTTGACAGATAATCCAAACACTTCCAAAAACAGTTTTCGTCTTAAAAAGCCAAAAACTTATTTTAAGAAGTGCTTTCAAACAGGTCTATATTGACGACTAAAGATCAAAAAAAGGATTAATTTAAATTCCAATTCAGTTAATTAATGCCTTAGTTTGTCTTCAGTTTTATTGTCAAAAAGTTTTTAGTTTTAAGTAAATTTTGTCATGAGGTGAATTAATTAAATGATAATTATCATGAAGGTGGAGATGGGAACATCTTTAATGGCCGACATTCATGTTTATAGTGCAGCAAAAAAGAAGCTTTTCAAGATCATTTTCCTCCTAGAGGAAACGAATCCTGAACAAACATGTCGTTTTTACGTCCTACATGCTTTGAAAGGATATGAACTTTATGCCTACAAATTTAGACCACTAAATCTCCCCAACTAACGATATAAATTTTTGCAATATTTTGGAACCCAACGTTAGTGTACTATTTTGTGGGTTTTCCTATTCCGCAAATCTTGGCCCCATTTATGCCACGTGAGGTAAGGCCACGCTTGCCAAACAGACGGCTAACAAAATATGAACAAGTTTTAAATGTTCTTTGGATTTTCACCTCACCTCTCACCTCAAACAGGCCAAGCACGTAATATTAACAACATAACACCATTCATTTGATCTGTACAGTACGAACTTTTTTTTACCGGTTTAATATACAAATGTTTACGTTAAAAATTTACAATGCGTAATATAAAATATCTCTAATAATAAAATAGAAATTTTGGCTAGTATATAAGTATAATTTCCACCATAAAAATTCCCCAAAAAAAATATATCTAGGTTTTTTACAGTAAAAGCTTTTATTAATAGTTAATATTCATGAACGTTAGATCTTATCAAAACTATATTAAAATAAAAAAAACTATATTAAAATAAAAAAAAGTACATAAAACTATTAGGATCTACTATGAATTTATCAGTTTCAAAGATACCTCTATTAAGGATATTTTTTCATACCTTATCGTATAATTCTTCAAATATTTATGAAAGTCAAACAATCAAACCATGTGGGGTTAGTAAATAAATGATGTCCGTATTCATTTTTTCTTAGCTCATATATCCTATCCCAGTCTACACAGCAGCAACCAATGATCCGTAGTGTGGACTTGAAATGGAGCAGAAGTTTCAAATAACACCTTCGAACTTTTCTTAGGAAGAAAGATATTCTCTACATATATGATCTTCAGTCAATCCATCCCTGTGTGATTTTAACAGAGATCCATCCTTGCCACCCTGTCGGATTTGTAGGGTGATTCTGTTGTGCAATAGGACATAGTTATCAGATTTTATTATTCATCTTTTTTTTTTTTTTTGAAATTTAGGACGGAGATATTCAAGTTCTTCACATTGTAGTAAAGTTGAGTGTAAATTTATTATTAGACTATGCATAGAGCCACAAATTCATCTTTTTATCAAAAGAAGAAAAATTTATGGTAGGCTAATTTTTTTATAACATAGTTCTAAACCATTAGATCTTAATTAAATACACATATTTAGCTTTAAAACATTAAATCTTAATTAAATATACATATTTTTTTTATATGATTCTATTGGGATTTACTTGGTTTGAAAACAAAGAATTTATTCATGTCCCACTAGGTTACAACATAATTCTTCTTATCCTATTAGGGTAAATTTTACGAATTCTCCTGAATTCACTTGTGTCAATACATGTCCCAAACTTTAAAATCGATACATTGTTCCATGAAATATAATATTTCTCCAAATTCATCCCCTAAACTTTGAAAAAAATTGTTTTTCGAATGGAAATGCTAAATTTTTGTTTGATTTAAGATCAAATATGATACTTTGGGGTATATATGATTGTTCTTTTTACTTTAAGTGAACTACTTGGGTGCTGAACACATGTATATTCTGTCTTTAAAGTACCTACCCAAGAAAAAAGATGGAGCAAAAGTGAAGAACTATCATAATTCAAGTTGGTTCTTTAAAGCTTTTGAATAAATTAATGAATTTGTCCTTTTAATAAGGGTAACAAATATTATTTTGTTCAAAAAACAATACGTTTCAAATTTTAGGGGATCAATATAAAAAAGAATTATAGTTTGGAGTAGAGGTGGCAATAATCGTGTTTGTGTCGTGTTCGTGTTGACACGTTTACAGCACGACACGTTTAGCCCAAATACAAAAACGGTACGATTAATAAACGTGTCAAAAATGCGAACACAAACACGACACACCTATGGCACACGTAACACAGCACGATACGATTAACACGATTATTAAACGTGCCATGACGGGTTGACACGATAACAACATGCATATGACACGTTTATAACTCAATTAACTAAAAATTAAAAAAATTTTAAAAAAAATTAATTTTTTTTTTTAAAAGACAATAAAGAAAATTAACAAAAACACAATATCTAATTAATGCTAACCTACTATAAATATTTCAAATATTTTTATTTTTAAGTTTAAATGTGTTATAAATAAGCGGGTCGTGTCGTGCCATGTCAACACGTTTACGGCCCGTTTAATTAAACGTGTTAAGGCATGTTTAGTGTGTTAACACGAATCCAGCCCGTTTATTTTCGTGTTATTCGTGCCAACCCATTTATGGCACAATTAATAAACGTGCAGTCCAAACTTGTTTATCTCATGTCGTTTTCGTATCGTGTCATCGTGCATGTCTAAAATTGCCGGCCCTAGTTTGGAGGCATAACAAATATGTTTTAAAGTTTAGGGGAGCATTTTAACAAAAGTGATATAGTTCAAGGGAATTTGTAAAATTTAGAATAGAATAATTAGTCCCTTATGCAGTATATCTTGAAAGTTAATTTATTGGCTATTATCTGTACCAATTAATTTGTAACGTGACATTTCACTATTATGTTTGTAAGCAGACTTCCACGTATAATATATATATAATAATACAATATTATTTTTTGTTGCTTTTAATCCACTCCACTATCAATATTCGACATATAATATATAGTACATATATGTTTATACAAATATAATGCCACGTATGTGTGTGTATATATATATTGTTCGTCCGGTCTATAAATATATAGAAGTTTATTTTAGCACTCACAAAGTCAAAACTCGTGCAACGTAGTGGATTCTTTTATTTGTCACCCTAGGTGATCAGCATCTCCTTTTCTTCAAAAGTTATCTCTCATGTGCTTGACTTGAGCATGCAAAATAAGGAAAACGACCTTTAACAAGAAATAATAAAAGAAACAAGAAAAATTAGTAATTTTCCAACTTCAATCTCTCAAGATCAATAGATTAATGAGAATTCCACGGTAGAATATGAAAAAATAGTGATTTTGTTTTAAATCATCGTATCTATTATACATTCTGTAAAACTTTTTTATTTTGACAAAATTTAGATACATGCACTATCGATATAGATACCGAACCGCAAAAACCTCCATAAATTAAAGCTCATCAAGAAGAAAAGTATGTGGGGACCAACTCTGGACCAGTGTAGGTGTAATCAAAGCGTAAAGGTGCAAGGAACCTTGCTTTGTTACTAAATGAGCCTGGTATTGAGTAATAATATTTGACTGGTCTTAAAAGGACCAAAGAGTAGTTTGAAAATTTAATGCTTTGAAAGGGAAACAAAAACTGCAAAATGTAGCACAAATGCAATAAATGAAGAAAAAAAGGTGCTTATGCCACCACCGCCACCACCATACAGTTAGAAACAACAACATTTATAGTTGCTTGAGGCTTTACAACACTCATTCATTCTTATTGAAGCTACTCAAGGCAGGCGTGATCATTAATTGGCCGGTTCCTAATTTACCAATTTCTCATTTAATATTTGTTGTTGTTTCAAAAAAGAAAAAAAAAGAAAGAAAAAGAAAACTTGAGTAGGATGATCCTAAGTTAACCACTCGTCACGTCCCAAAAGAGCTCTTGTTGAGAGATGGGCAGCCCAGGACATAAGTACTGCTCTTCGGTCCTCTACCTAACCGATATGGGACTTTTTGTACGTTACATTCTCCTCCACCCAATCGCGTGACGCCGCCGTCACGGATCGGCTCCCTTGAGGGTCCCACTGGACCGTGGAGAGTCCACACACCAGACAGGCAGTATCCCGCTCTGATACCACTTGTCACGTCCCAAAAGAGCTTTTTTGGGACGTGACAAGTCGTATCAGAGCGGGGTACTGCCTGGTGTGTGGACTCTCCACGGTCCGGTGGACCCTCAGGGGAGCCGATCCGTGACGGGGGTGTCACACGATTGGGTGGAGGAGAGTGTAACGTACAAAACAAGTCCCACATCGGCTAGGTAGAGGACCGAAGAGTAGTACTTAAGTCCTGGGCTGCCCACCTATCAATAAAAGCTCTTTTGGTGTGATGGAGTTAGATGTAAAGCTTTGTAATCACTACACTTGAATTTTATTTTAATTTTTATCACTTTACAATATTATTTTTAATACTATTATTACTGTTGTTGTTATTGTTACTTTACACATTTATTATTGATGATTTACTTTACACTTTTATAATAATATTATTGTTGTTGGTGCTGATGATTTTACTTTTAATTGAAGTTGCTGAGGCTTTAACTCCAATATAAGATTTCATGTGAAATGCTTACCTGGAACGAAATGACTTCAGTTTTTGTCCCCTAACATTTTGTTTCATTCATTCTTCTTTTCCTCCCTTGACTTTATCTTTGTCTAATTAATTGATGTTTTGCTTAGGTGGTCCATATTTCATGAAAGTGTTTTTTCGGCATTTTCCTCATTTTTCTTGAAATTCATTAAAAAAAGAAAAGGAAAAAAAAAAAAGAAAAGGGATCATCCATACCAATTCAAAAGGTCAAAATTTCATTAGATATGTTTCATAAGGGCAGATAAGTGGACAGAACTGAACTATTGAATCCAAATATAATAATACTAAGATTTTCACTATTGAATGGTCTTATACATACAATTCCTAAGCTCTAAAAGGGATCTATGTATACAGAGAGAGAGTTCCTTACAACTAGAATGTTTTATTTTCTTTCATGTTTTTTTTAATGACACGTGTCATTAAGTCATTGATTTCCAGCCATTAGGGTGTCCCTGTAAGATTTGAGAATAAGGATATATCACTTCTCTGATCTCTATGAATATTCTCTTGAAGTTACTACACCTGTGGGAGAGGGCGGGAAATGTCAAAACAATAAAAATAGAAAAACAAAGCACAAAAAAGAAGCAACCTTCAGTTTTAGACAGGTAGACATTGATGCAATCAAACAAACAATGAGAAACTGAATTAAATTTGTCATGCCTGCGCGGCAGTTCCTCGAGGAACATCAACTAATCGCTCCATTGTTTGCAGCTGATCATATGGTGCTATCTGCAGCACAAAGAAGAAAAAACCTATAGTGATTAGAACGCATAAATTTGAAGAGAACAAAGTAAAAGAGTAGTACTCACAGGCTTAGTCTAACGGTAATTTCATATCCTCCTCTATTATGGAGGTTCTACGTCCGCATCATCCGCAAAAAAAGTACAAGATCTATGATTCCAGGCAGTTTTTGTCCTTAGGCATTTCCACAAGTCCATGGAGTAATTTGACTATTTTCACTAGTTTGCAAGGAATATATTGGAAACCAGCAAGGGAATTGAAATTAGCATTCACCCAACAAACTCATCGTGGGAGTATGTCACTTGGTCAAAATTGCTGTCTTTCTCTCAATCTAATTTCTAGTGGATCTATTTTCCTTGATCCTTCATCAATTATCAACTTTTCCAGCTTGATAGTTGCAAAAAAATCTTTCACTTGATATGTATACTAGATTTTGAATCCATGAGTCCTGCTGGCATAGACTAGCCAGGCACAAAGTTTCTGTAACATTTATTTTTTGCATTCCGGTCAAAACAAAATGTGGTAGGTATGACAAAGTCAAGTCGTCCCAAAAGGCAAGTGTATGTTTTTTACCTGGTTAAAACCATCTGGCCATGATATTTGGACAGCATAGTTTCCCATTGGTTGAATTTCTTCAGGTTCAATATCTTCTGGAACATCGGTGTTCTGCAATTTCTGCTCTCCGGTCCACTCATCCTGTCTCATCACAAAAAGAGTCATCCTCAGAGTTGATGGAGAGAAAGATTCAATCAGTCAGGCATGTAGAATAGGAGAGAAACATTTTGTCTGCTCTGCAAGTTATCCCTTTCGAAAGTCTGATATAAGGTAACATTTACCTTATAACCTCAATTTGTATCAATCTAAGTGATGTTTACAATAATAAGAATGTGATATTACTTCCCAAACAGACGGAGTGATGATTAAGAGAGAGGTTGAACAACTCGAAGAGGCTGCTTTTAGTGTCCGATCGCAGATCAATTAAAATATGTTCTCGAAGTACGATCATAATATAGACTGAAATTACAAGGTACCAAGTAAATATTCTTTAACACCAAAGGCCCTTCGTGCTAATGATAATTTCCCTACATAAAATTAGACAAGGAGTAGGACAACGTAATCGAAAAAAAAAAAGGAAAGACACATTTCTTTCTCATAACAGTGGACTACACACTCAAATGGTCTTCGAATGTAACCTTGTAATGATATGGTTTGGATTCCCTAGCCATCGCTTTACTTTTAGGTTGGAGATGGAGAGGCTGCTATCACACCATTTTTGTACATACTGGAAGCTCAAAGGCCCAAACTCTTAAGTTGCCTTTTCACATTATGGTATTTTTCATTCAATACAAAAATCATGTGAAAGAGATAAGCAGTCATCTAAAATAAGAATGGATTTTGTTCATACCACACTTTGAGCAGAGCGATCATTTCGTCTTACAGTTGCAGGCTGGAGAAGAAATTCTTTGTCTGAATCCAGTACCTTCACCCTGATTACTTTGAGAGATTTGTCATAGGTGACAGCCGTTGATACTAGATGGGAAATACCAAAAAAAAAGGAATGGAATTACTGTAAATTAAATTTCTCAATTAGGCAGCAAAAAGTGCCATACTAACAATTTGGTGTCAAATAAGTAAAGAAAGCATAAAAAATCATTCTGAATCTCAACAAGATTACAAGCTTCTTAATGCTTCATTTTAGTTTGAAAATCTTGCAAGGCATGTAGAACTTTTTACACAAAAATTTCTAGTAGTTGTTAAAATCATGGAAAACCCTCTTGAAATTTTGTATTCTGGTGATACTTGAGTGGGTCCAAAAATGAGTTGTCTGTTCAAAACGTAGCTGTTCAATTCTATTCTTAAAGGAACATTTTTCTGAAGAATGTAGAGCACAATAAGTATACCTTGTTGGCGAATCTTGGCACACTGCTGCACAATGCATACGCCAAGGTCTTGAAATGTCGTAGCAACTTCACCTTGAGGATCAGCCACCACTTCAGGCGTTCCACTATCTCCGGAAGCAGATAGCTACAAAGAAATTGAATAATAAAAATAAAAACGAAAATTGCATATTTGAATTTGATCAAGTTAGGTTTAACCTGGCTAGCAACATGTCATGTTATCCAAAACTTCGGAATTTTAAGAAACTAACAAGCCCAAAAATAATCTAAAGGAATTATTAAAGAGACTTCTCATGACATGAATATTAGTAAAAAAAAAAAAAAACGCCTGTCGTTGGACTTACAGTTGGTCTAATAGGAAGATCAAACAGATGTGGAATTCCAAACTGCTGCACCACCTGCAAAAGGTGTTGGTTCCACATTTTATGTTGATAGAATTGCTTGTTCAAAATTAGCTAAGATTTCCCAAGTCATCTTCATCTTGATTTTTCTTACTATTATTTTCTTTCAGTAAGAAGCTACGTTGCCTGAAAATTTGCGTACCTGAGAGCCCGAACCTCTGCCAAATGGGTAATATCGTTTTCCATCGGCATCAAAGTGGCACATATTCTCAACTACAGCAACACATGGCACCTAAATGTGTGGAAAAAAGGGAGAGAACACAAGTAAGAAACAAGAAGAGGGAATAATTTAGCATGTTCATCCAAGCCACGATAAAACTGCCTCTCCTTGTAAGAAACATTAAAAACCTTTTCTGCATTGGCAAGTCTGTTTGATGTGAATTACTAAAAAACTCCGGACAACAGAATGCTAACCTTGAGCTTTGAAAACATTCTGACTCCTTTTGCAACATCGATAAACGCAAGCTTCTGAGGGGTGGTAACAATGACAGCAGCTGTTAATGAGACCACCTGAAAATGGTATTTTTTTCGCCCAGCTCAAAATGAAGAAATCTTTTTGCCGAGAAGGTTGTACGAGGAAAAAAAGCCTATTCAATGTAATTCTCGCATTGGGTGATCATTTCCATAAAAATATATATCTGTATTAATCAGCTAGTATTAGTTTACACCAGAAAACCGAGCATGTGTGAATGAGGAACCTGGCACAAGGTCAGTTGAATATCACCAGTTCCAGGGGGCATGTCGACAACGAGGTAATCCAGCTCTCCCCTGTATGAGAGAACCCACCACATCAGTAGTTTTAGAAAGAAAGCAACATTAAAGATTTGTGCGCAATTCTTTTTCTACACTTTATACACCACTTTCATCTAACATAAACTCTAATTTCTTTCCTTCTTTTTCTTAACCCTTGGAAGCAAGTCATACCACTCGGCTGTAGTGAGAAGTTGGTTGATGACCCCAGACACCATTGGACCCCGCATTATAGCACGGCCTTGTCCAGCAAATCCAAAAGACACCAACTTCACACCCAAATATTCGGTAGGAATGATAGTTCTCTTCTCTGGGTTCTACAGGAAACGTTATCTGGTCATTCATTATTATGGCTCATAGCCAAATGGAAGCGACAACTCAGTTGAGTTTCGTAACAATACCATTTCTAGTAGTCGGTTTTTGGGGGAGACCATGGTTGGTAAACTTGGACCATATACATCAGCGTCAAATATTCCTACCCTAGCACCCATTCCAGCCAGAGTGTATGCCAAGTTTACTGCTACCGTTGACTTTCCCACACCTCCCTAAACAAAATTTTAACAAATATGAGCAGGGACATAATACAAACAAAGGTAACCAGGGAAAAGAAGTATCATGATTTGGCATACAAGCAAAGATAATGCAAGAAAAGAACATGGAAAAAACCTACCTTGCAACTTGAAACTGCCACAATATTCGAAATCTTTTGTAGACCCGGTGGAAGTAGACCAGCATAAACAGGTCTTGCGGGCTGAGCTGACATTGTCACATTCACGCTTTTTACCCAAGGAAGCATTTTCACCACCTCATTTGCTTTTTGCTCAAACTGTCATGCAATTGAAACTATTTAAACTACCCACACCACTACGGGAAAACACTCCCATTTAAGACTACGTCAATATAGCAAAGTGACATTGAAAGTTTTCTTCATTGGTTCATGAAGCATCCCACTAAAGCAAGTATTCTGAATGATGCCCACAAATTATTTCATGGAAAGGATTACGAAGATGCAAAAACAAAAAAGGAGTATGGAATATATTGACGTCTATCCTTACTGAGAAAATTAAATCTACCATTCCAAACAAATGTGAGTTCTTGATCAAACAATGATGACTGTGTCATTTACCATGTCCTTGATTGGACATGCTGGCGTAGTGAGCTCTAACCGAAATGAAACCTGAGATGAAAATCAATACATTTTGGTAAGGACATTATGTTTTACATGTATTTCATAGAAAATTTGACATCCATGCTCTAGATGACCTCTCCCAAGGCCACATTGATTTGAAGATCTTTCACAAAACCGCACGTGACAATGTCTGTCCCAAAATCTGGGTCAATGATCTGGGACAATGCTTTCAGAATATCATTCTCCGCTGTTCGGCTTGATATTGTACCAGCTACAAAAATTAAATATTTAAACATCATACTTGTCCCACACAAAAGTAGTTGGACACAAACTATAGCAGGAAAGATAATTGGAACACAAAAATTTAATACAATAGAATAACATATCATACTGACTTGCTAAATTATAGGGACTTTGAATGCTTCAATATTCTATTATTATCGATTATTAATTTACCATTTCTCTGAACTTAAGCCGTTAGTGTTAAGAATAAGTCACGCTAACTCTATATTACTAAGAGCAATAAAAGTTTAGAAGAAAAGCAAAAAATAACAACACATAAAGTTCATAATGATTCACCTTTAACGTAAGAGCTATATCCATTTTTAGCCGCTGCAAAAAATTCATTACATTGAAGGAAAAGATTACAAGAGAAAATTACACACACCTCTAAATACTATGTTTCTCTATATTATTGTTAATCAATTGCCTCTTAAAATTAAACGTGAAAGAAAACAAAAGATAAATAGACGACATAAATTAGATCCTTGAACTTAATGTTCTGCACATTTCACTCGATCAGTTTTTTGAGATTGACACAAACAATTTCACATAGTTTTTTCTGTTTTCATCGGTTGAGAAAGTTTCTATGAACACTATTAACTATAATTGTTTCTACAAATTAGTGATGCCAAACTGTTTCAAGCTTTATAAATTAAGAAAAGAAAAGATATGATGAGTGTTGGAGCCACATTTGACTCGGGCAGTTTCTGAAGTTTTGATTTTCACCCTTAAAGTTTTTCAAAAGTTTCGTTATGTTCCTGTTTTGCAGACAAAATTACAATTATACCCCTACTGAATAAATTAAACTACATTCATGTGTCTCTATTTTACCAGAAAAAATATATTCGTTTCCCCACTTAATAATTAAGATACATAACCATTTTCCAGTCAACAAAAATACAATCTTTTTTTTCTTAGTTTCTGGCTCTGCCACTGGGAACTTTTACCATTTCAACCAGTTTTTTTAGAGAATTGAAGACAAAATAGGATTCTCCAAATGTTATTAACAACAACAAAAACATCATTGCATTTGAATTATAGGTTATTAAACACCAGGCGTTCAATAATCCACTCGGTTTGCTAAAAAAATAAATAAATAAAGAAAAGAAGATGTAGAAAGGTTTACCTTCAACAGAGGCAGCTTTGGAAGTGAAAGAGCTGAAAATGGAGTTATTACGTGATACCCATAAGGAACTTTCAAACCCTTTTGGCTGAAGACAACAACTTATAGACGATAGCAAAATAGGCTTCTCAGTTGAAACTAGTCCTACGATACAAAAAATCAAAAGAATTCAATATATCAAACTTGAAAAACAATATTAAAAACCTCAAACTAAAAAAGAAAGTTAAAAATGTCCAAAAAATGGGCATAGAAAATCACCTGCGTTTGAATATGGTTTCGAGCAATGAAGTGAAGAGGAAGCATGAAGAAGCTGCATTTTAGAGAGAGAGAGAACGCAAATGCAAAGAAAAAGAGATGAAGAGGAGAGAGTTTTTGGGAGCCTCATGTTTTCTTCTTCGGTCGTACAGGATCATAAGAAAGCGAATCGGCTTAGCCACTACGATGTCGTTTTGTCAGTATTTTTGCTGACATGGCACGACATCGGTGTAAGATGTTGAGAGCTAATTACGACTGAAATAATGCTGTTTCCACGTGTGGGGCTGTCAATGCTTGTCCAAACGAGCATCATTCGCCAAAAATCACCAAAATGCTCACCATACATCATTGGTCTATCTGTCATCGGTCCACGAGATTTTTTCATGAAAAATGGTGGTTATAAGCATAATTTAAAGATAATTCTGCACATAGCTTCATTACAAGTGTAAACTCTGTGTATATATTTATTTATTTATTTATATACACATATGCATATAAATATATATATGAAAGAATATTTAAAGTATTCTTCTAATTTCCACCTATCACATTATACAAGCGTCCAAAACAAGACCGTGTTCATAGAACCATACTTAACTTAAAATATAATTCAAAATATAGTTACTAACGTGTTTAAAAATTGAGTTTGAAGCTCCTTCATTTTATAGTATATATTTACTTTACACTAACATATGAAAGCTTTATATCTTTTAGTTAAAACTCATTAGTTTCTGCTAATTTTGTCAAACGCCAGTGCAAGTATTAGGATGTAGGTTCATGAGCTACTTGTAAGAACTTTTATTATTCATCTGTTTACAGTCGCTCTGCTGAAAATCAGACGCCCTTTTTCACATTTTTTGATATCGTTCCCTTTTCTCAATCATGCTTACGAGACATGAATCTTGAACATCGTCTCACTTTTTGCCACTTCATAGTTCATAGTTTATAGATATTTGGAATCACATTATTGTTGTTGTTGTTGTATATGAATACTGTCTTTCCGTAACGAGTGTCCCATTGTAATTATGATTTGAAAGTATTTTATTAATCCCAAAAAAGATAATGGAAAAAAATGGAAGTCATAACAATCTTTTCTAGCACCATAAAGCTATGTTTGACACACCATATTTTATTGTACTATATTGTATTGTGTTGTATTAGTGTTATACAATACTTTATTTGGTTTTGCACTGTATTAACATGTATTACAATATACAATGTTTGTTTACTATTGTAATGTATTGTATTGTATTAATACTTCAACTTTAAATATAGTAAATTTTGATCATTGTTTCGGGATTTGGATTCGAGACCAGAATCGGGGTCTGGATTCTAGACCGAAGTTAGGATCAAGATTCGAGACTGAAGTCGTGGTCAAGATTTGGGACCAAGGTCGATGTTAGGATTTAGGATCAAGGTAGGGGACGAGATTTTGGGGCCATTGTCGAGATCGAGATTCAAGACCATGGTCGGAGATGGGGACGAGATTCAGGATCAGGATCGAGGTTGGGGTCAAGATCGAGATACGAAGCTAGGGGTCGGAGACATGATTCTGGACCGGGGTCAGGGTCAGAATTAAAAATTCAGGACCAAGGTCGGGAGGGAGGGGGGATGAGGTGAGGGTTGGGATTCGAGACTAGTGTCTAGTTTAGGACCAATATTGAAGTTGAGATTTTGGACTACAGTCGAGGTCAGGATTTGAGAATAGGGTCAGGGTCAAGGACAGGATTTGGGATCAAGGTCGAGGTCGGGGTCGAGACTTGTGTTAGGGTCTAGATTTGAGATCGGGGTTGGCGTTGAGGTTGGGATTCAGGTCGGGATTTGAGACAGGGCTCAGGGTTGGATTTGGGACTAGGCTCAGGGTCAGGATTTAGGGTCGGGGTTGGGTTTGAGATCAAGATTGGGGTCAGGATTGGGATTCGAAGTAGCGATTTGGGACTAGGGTTGAAATCAAGTTGGAATTCAGAACTGGGTCTGGGTCGGGGTAAGGATCACCTCAGCCTCAGATCTCGAATCCTGACTCGACCTCAGCCCTAAATCCCGATCTCGGTCTTAAATCTTGACCCCAATTACGGTCCCAAATCCCGATCATGACCCTGGTCTCGAATTTTGACTTTAACCCCTTCCTTGGTCCTAAATCCCAGCCTCGAACCTGATCTCAAATCCTAACCCCTACCCCGATCCTGAATCCTAGCATAGAATCTACACCCTAACCCTAGCCCTGAATCTCGACCTCGACCTTGACCCTGAGCCCGACCCAAAATCTTGACACCGACCCAGAATCCCAACCACGACCCCGATATCAAATTCTAACTTCGACCCCGACCGTGGTCTCAAATCTTGGCCTTGAATCCCGACCCCGATCCCAATCCCGACCTTGGTTCCCAATCCCAACCCCCAACCCGACCCTAGTCTTGAATCCTAACCCAGAATCCCAACCTTGACCCTAAATCCTAACCTCAACACTCGTCCTGAATCTCGACCCCGACCCTGATCCCCAATCCAGACCCTGATCTTGGTCCTGAATCTTGACCCAAAATCCTATCCCCGGCCCCAAATTTTGGTGTCGACCCTAACACCATTCCCGAATCTCGACTCTAACCCCTGTCCCGAATCTTGATCACAACCTCCCAAATCCTGAATCCTAATCACGACCCCAATCCCGAATCCCAACCGACCCCTAATCCCAACTTCGAATACCAACCCCGACTCCAGTCACAAATTCTGATCCCGACCCCTACCATAGTCCCGAATCTCAATCTCAACCTTAGTCTCGAATCTCGACACCAACCCCAAATCTTGATACCAACCCCAAATCCCAACCGTAACTCCGGTCTCGAGTCTCGACTTCAACCTGACCCTAGACCCTAGTCTTAAATCCTGACCCTAACCCTGGTCTCGGGTCCTAACTTCAACTCGACCCTAGAGCCTAATCCTAAATTCCGACCCTGATCCTAGTCCCAAATCCTGTCTTCTAATCTTAA
Organism: Artocarpus hirsutus; assembly: GCA_946598075.1. Taxonomy (NCBI): domain Eukaryota; kingdom Viridiplantae; phylum Streptophyta; class Magnoliopsida; order Rosales; family Moraceae; genus Artocarpus; species Artocarpus hirsutus. Next base: position 134,083 of record CAMOHE010044249.1, on the reverse strand, counting down.
CCCTGACCTCGATCCCTAATCCCAACCCCAACCTTAATCTCAAATCCCTCCCTTATACCTCGGTCTTGAATCTCATTTTAAAACTTCAACATGTCAATTTTTAATATATTTTAAATATTTAATTAATTTATTAATACACACTTTTAGTTAAAATTAAACAATATACGGAGGTTTTTTGTCGTGTTTGATATCACGACTTATATCGTATTAATTTTTGATTTCGTATTAAATAGTACAATCCATGGTTGTCGCCAAACAATATATTATTTTTAAGTAATACAATACAGGGTGCTAATATAGCATGCCAAACATGCCCTAAGACAATTATAAAGAGCAATGACTATGAAAACCCTTCTTTGAATTTAAGAAGCCAATGAGCAATGGCAAGAGATTATAACATTATATCCTCCGCGGTTGAAATTCTACTGATTCATTGTTTCTAGAATAGTCAAGGAAAAATAAGAAATGCCTTCCCGGAAACCTTTCATTTCATCCAATGGCCTCCCCTACCAAAGAAAAATCAGAGAAATGTCTCCTGAATCAGCAACCAAATCTTTACCCCGGACAAATCTTGCCGGTCATTGTGATTAATGGAAAAAAATTGCCTGTACAGAGACGGCGAAATTGATCAGAGGTCATTTATCAAAAGAACAAATAGCAAACATGAAGCAAAATACCAATCCTCGGTATCAGAACTAATCCCCCTTGTTTAATGCCACAGCTTACTACAGAATCCGTTCCTTGGCCTCTTTCTGGAAATTATATCCGAGAAAGAATCGAGCAACTGTCCTGCCAAGCTACTCGGATCATCAATCATGGTTTGGATAAATGTGTTAACAACCCTACGTTCCTGCTCAGATGATCTCAGGCTAAACCAAGTTAACAATTTCAACCTGAATTCCTGTGTAATGTGACCCTCACATTCGAGCCATCGGATCATCTTCACACAGTACTCAAAGTTCTCATCCAAGCAACTAGAACTGTTAGAGATTCGGAATGGTGAACCGTTAATCAGTGTGCTGTCACAATCGTGTGCTTCTTCGCTTGTGCGAGCCGCTACTGCCCTTTTCCTGCAAAACTCTGTCCGGGAGTCAACATCCCGCACATCTCCGTTTTGCCCAAGTGTCCACGTCTGGGAGTCGCCACTACCATGTGATCTTGCTATACCATTCTTCACCACATCGTGAGAAGCAGCATCGTCATCCACAGCTTGCTGCAAGCTGCAGCCATTATCTTCATCCCTGGAGGACTCAAATGGCGGGGTTAACTCTTCATTCAGATCAGGGACAGAGACGACATTTAAGTCAAGCCCACGTGAAACAGAAGGCAACCTTTCTTCTCTTACGGTTTCAGGCTTTACTGCTTTGGTTTCTGTGCAGCACATTTCTATAGCTGCACTGCAAAACCCCTCTAAGTGGCCTTGCTCTTGAGCCCAAGCAAGATGCAGTATCTTTCCCAGGTCACGAACTTTAAATTCAGAAGAACCAACAGCCATTCCATTTTTAGATTCCCTTTTCGCACTAGCACTTCTTTCAACAACAGCATTCTCTTTCTTACCAGTCTTGCCAGATACCATACGAGGATTCTTGTGAATTATCTCAACGCTCTTGGTAAAACATTTCGCTTCAGAGTGACCCAAGTCCCCAGACTCAGTATATGATATAATCCTAAAAGTGTACTCTGTGCAAGCCTGCAAATTGGATATCAAAATCCTTCTCTGAGCTCTCGGAAAGACACAATTAGGTTCTTTTGGGTGAGTCTCTTCTCCACTCTTGTAATACCAAAGCTTATAGCCCTTAATATTTTCTGATGACGCTTTCGACAGTTCAATTAAAATTATCACAACTGACGAAGATGTTACTTCTTCAAAAAGAAACTTGCAAGCAGAAGGAAGTGAATCCTCTGAAAAATGAAACATGGGAACACAAGTAAACACCTTAACAACTTCTCTATACAAAAAGAAAAGGCAATTAAAAACGTAAGATCCTGTGCAAGTTTCAACCTCCACAATTTGGATTGACACTAGAAATGTTGGCCAGCCTTTCATCTGCTTTCTCAATTGCAAGGACGCAAAGCTTCTGCACATCACCAGCAATAGAGAGTCTGCTGACAATGCCACGTGCCATCTTGGCAGAAACACCATTCACTGGACCTACTTCTGTTTCTAGTTTAGCCTTTGCTTCTTTAACTATCTCATGCAGCTCTCGAAATCTTGAAGTTCCATCCAGGAGCCTGTAACTCAAGTATATCCTATAACAAAGTATATCAAGGCGGCGTGCATCTTTGGCCACAACTAGTTGCTTCTTCCAACAACTGCCAACATTGATCAAAACAGATAATTTTTAAAGTCCAAGACCCAAGCATGGGCAGGCCTGTTCTTTCTCTATTTTTCCTCATCTTTTTTTTCTTTATTATCTGAGGTTATTAGAAAACTTTTTATATTACCACAATTTAATTCACTAAGGCCTACTAACACAAAAAAATCATTTTCCAAGAAAAGAGTGCACATTATCAACAAGAATGTCAACAACTCAAAAAGAAAGAACCTTAAATATAATACCAAATATCAATGACGTAATTTGAAAACAAAAGACAAATAGGAAAACAATTAGCTGTCAATCGCATTAACCTAAAATCCAAATTCATTTGAGGTCAGAGTTGAAGCTTATTTAATTTCCCATAAGGAAACTAATGTCCTAGGGAAAGGCAGAGACAGCCTGCCAAAGACAGCACAAGGTTTCTAACCTTAGGATAAGAAGTAGAAATTAGTACTCACCCAAGTATTCCAGAGACTTTACCACAAGAAGCACAACAATAACTACCATCTAGTTGCATCAGTTGCCCAAGATCAACAACACCAACCTTTTCACGTTGAAGGGCACACTCAATGTGACAAGACAACCCACAAGAGTCTCCCCGACTAGATTCTGATGTGCATACCAGCCAAAGACTAGGATCCTTATTATCGTCAAAAAAATGACAGATACAACAGGAGCACCTTTTGCAAAATGTGTCATCTATAGATAGGACAGCTCTACATGCAGAATTTTTACATATCCAAGAGTTTGAGCATCCAAATTCTGAAGACAGTTCAGGAGTTGGAGGAAAACGCATGGGATTCTCTCCCTTTCTATTTTGCTTCCTCGAAGAAGTCTGATTGGTGGGACTAGAAGAAGCTTTTCTTGGGTCCTGCTTCTTATTTGTTTTGTTGGTCATCTTTGCTGTGTCTGTAGTTTTGCCTTTTGATGAAACCAAGTTTTTCTTGTCCTTATCAAAACACGTTTTTAAAAGTTCCTTCTTGGGACCAGATTTCAGAAATTCTTGAAGTAGCTCTGGACTCCTTGAAGCATCATCAGAATGCCCATTCTTCTCAGGAGTGCTTTGCACGCTGGAAGAAAGGCTTTGAACACCAGAAACTGGACATGAAAACACACAAAACTGAACTTAGAAATATCTTTTGAAGGCACAGGAATTATAAACATACGTGACTTGTTGATAATAAAATCAAATAACAGCTACAGAAAAAATCAAAACAGCTCCGAAGTGAAGTCTCTGTTAAATCATGCAAGAATGCAGAATGTGAACTAGTTAATGAATACAAGATGAAACTAACTAATTAACTGTTGGATTAGGCACCTTCAAATAACTGTCAGCTTCTAGAATGTGCTCTACAAATATCAGAGCACCAACAAAACAGAAGCTTAAATGGATGTGCACTACGTACAGGAATTGGAAGCATAAATGGATCTTCTTTCCAGTATTCAACCCAAAATCATGAATGTACAGGTAAAGCACACCACAAGAACGCTAGGGAAACAACGAGGGAAAAAATTAGGATACAAAGTAAGAGTTTGGCTTTTTAAGAAAAAATTGAAAGAAAAAAAAAATCAGGTTACTAAACTGGATATCAAAGGAAAATCATAAGCTATTATCTAAAGATAAAATTCTTAAAAAAACCTCGTCAGGCACTGTTCAAACACACAACAGAACCCAGTAATTGTTGCGGCATATACTTTCCTTCCAAACATTATCGTTCCAATTATTCCAACCAAAAAAATTTATTTTTAATAAAAAAAAAGAAGGCAGCATTTATAAGAAATTTAAAAAAATTGATAAAGACTACACATACCTTTAGCAAGCAATTTATCTTCTAAATCCATTCTTTAAAAATTAATAACAAACGTTGAGCAGTCCTCCCTGTGACAATAAAATGATATTACAAACTTCACAATAATCCTACAAGATAAACATGCGGATACAACAGTTGAAATGACCGAATTGATTGCCAAAAAAGCAAAAGCACATATTCAAAATTGTAAACACAGCTTGGTAAAATTCTCCATCCATAAAGCTTAGAAAAAGAAAAATAGAAAATTTTCATCAAAACTGATTCTCCAACTATCCTGATGAACAAGCCAAAAATTCTTCCCTCCTCAATGTCTTTCATATTTCAGACACAATGTAGCTCACAACTATCACAATATTGTCCAAGAAAATACTGGAAACAAAAATGGCAACTAAAATTTTCCGACAACCAAAAACAAAAGATTTCAAAGAGAAAAAAGCAAATAATCATTTACACCCACACAAAAAGGTTAACTTTTCTCTTCCCAGAAAAACCGATAAAAAACAAAAAACAAAAATCTTTTTTCCCCATCGTAAATTATTTAGCTAATTAAAGTACAAAAAGATAAACATATAGAATGTAAGATATGACAGAAATTATCGTACTGAAATCGAAAAAGAACCTACATATTCTTCAGAAATCACTCGTATACACATTGAGCAAAGAAATCCAAAACAATTTTCAGGTAAAAAAAATAATAATAAAGGATATGGAAAATGAGGGTTCAAAAGCAGAAAAGAGAATAGTTTTTCTTTCAAAATTTAGGTCGAAACGGAAACGGAAACGGAGTTCTAGAAAGCGAACATGAAAAGCCGAACAACGAACAGCGAAGACGAAAGAGAGAAACGGATCTGCCTTCGAAAAGCGTCAAAACAATGCCAAATGAATTCAAAACAAAAAACATAAAAAAATAGGAGGAAATAAAAACAAAACAAAACGGAAAAGAAAAAACACAAATCGAATCTGGAAAAGAACGAACCTCTCGACAATGGTGACGAATCTAGGGTTTCGATTCCCCCAAATTCGAAAAATTTGCTGTTTGCTATCAGAAAAGCATGCAACCCCCGAGAAGAGAGAGAGAGCTTCTCCTTCGTGTTAGTTGGTTAGAGAGAAGGAGAAAGTCTTGTACGAGTTGCTCACGATTTAGAGTAGACTCCGCCGTGTTGCACGCTCCAGCAACGCGCGTGACTGGAGAGCGTTGGGTTTGAAAGCAGGGTTGGGTACTACCGCGCAGACAAGTACACGAAGCACCGTCCCGTGTGGCAACTGGTCCGTGAAAAACATACACGCTTTGTTGGCGCGTCAAAATAATATTTTTCCAATATTTTTCCTAAGATGCCGTGTTTCTCATTAATTGTTTGTTTTGTGGTCATTTGAAAAAAAAAAAAAAAAGAAAGAAAAAAAAAGAAGAGAAAAAAAAGGGAAAAAGCAAAAGTGAAATTAAGTCCATGTCATTCAGCAATAATATATATATATATATTTATTTTTTTTTTTTTTTTCAGTTTTTACAGTCTACGAGTAGCTTGACATCATCCAATCCTAGCCGTCGATCAATCCCAACAATAAGATTCAACGACTCGTTAAAAGCCGTTGAGTGAAAAACACGATTTCACACAATCGAAAATCAACCAGAAAAACTCCTCAAAAAAAAATCAATCAGAAAAAAATAAATGAATAAATAACACAACATAATTAAGTTAAGCAATTTTTTTTCAGAATAAAAAGGAAGCATGGGTTTCATACAAAGAAATTAAAAGGATTAACACGTGTTGACTAGTTTTTGGCTTGGAAAATTTTGACGGCGAATTGGTCAACCAAAGCATGCATGTCAAGCATGGAGAAGGGTTTTTGGTACTTTTCATGACAAGCTCACGCCCTTTCTTTTTTTTTTTTTTTTTTTGACTTTTATTTGTTGAACTTTCCATGTTTGGAAGAGAGATTTGAATAATTATGGAGCTCTTTTTAACATCATAATCATGTTCATATTAACAAACAATACAAGATGCACACAAAATCTATGTATGAAAGAAATACAAGATACACATAAGTCGTTACAAAGTCATATACATTGCCTTGATTCTTTGGTATATATATAAAAAACACAATATACATATGAATTCTGTATAAAAAAATACACAATCCTTTTTTTTGCCGAGTATAATAAACATAATACTTTGCAAGTGGAAATATATTGCCAATCTATGAAATATATTTCCCCTTTTCAAAAAAAAATGTAAGTTAAATTAACCACCGAAAAATATGGATTTTCATTAAATTTACTATCTATAAGATTTCATGTTTTATGTGTAAGATTTTGATTAAATTATTTTTGTTTTATTATAATTTTAATGATTGGATTTTTATATTAATGATTGAATTAATTTTTTAAAAGTTTAATCTACAAATAATTCTATCATGCTCTATAAATTTTTAAATGTATATACTTGTAAACTAGATCAATGAAAAATTAATCTAACAATTAAAACAATAGTTTTTACAAATACTAAAAAAATAATTTTTACTGTGAGTTTTATTTTATTATTGCCTATATATACATATACACTATATATATATATATATAAAAAGTTCTACAAGAAATGCGCTATTGGTAAGCTCTGTTTCTTAATAGCTAGATATATATATAAAAATTATCTATTTTGTATATTTTTTATTTTGATGTAAAAACGCGGTTCAACGTGTCTTCCATAATAGAACGATTAATTTCAAAAAAAAAAAAAAAAAAACGTGTACAGCATTGAATCAATCATCACCAAATTGCACTTTATGGGTGTTTAGCACAACAAACAAACCGTCCCCGTCGGCTTTTTGGACGGGTGATGTTTTTGGGGGTGACTGAAATGACAAGTCTAAGAGAGGGGTTTAGTGTTGAGATAATTTAATGGGTTGTTTACAATACTTCATAGTTTAAGCTCTAAATAGCCTAAAAATTTTTATACATTACAATAAAAATATTATAATATATAAGTATATTTAATATATTATATTATATTATATATAAAAATATAATATAATATAATATATCAAATAAATTATAAAACTTTTATATATAATAATTTTTAAATTTAAATTAATGGTTTAAAAACTATTTGATAAAAACAATTTAAACTAACTTAACAATTTAAATTAACTTTTTAATTAAAAATAATATAAAATTTTTACATATTATAATAAAAATAAAATAATTATTACAACATAAAATTTTTATTCACCATAACAAAAATAATTTTAACTGATATTTTAACCGTCGAATCAAACGCGATGTTAAAATGTTCTCTTAAACCGCTAAACACAGAGCCAAAAGGTCGAATCATGGCCTGGCCAGCGGTGCAAAAAATGGCTCCTTTTTACCACCCCCAACGAATAGACTGGGAGGACATAGCGTCACTTCACTTTTGATTGAGCGCCATTCGACAGTACCTGCATGTACTTCACTTCACAGATATACATATACACACATATATAATATTTTTTCCTCACATCGCGAGTCGTACAGTCACATCATCGTCGTACTATTAAAATTTAAATACTATTCAAAAAAAATCCTAACAAAGACAAAATTTAACTAATATAATATAAAACTCTCATATATTATAATATAAAACATAAATATACTATTTATAAAATTTTAACATATTACATTATTTAAGTTTTAACTTTAACTTGATTTGTAAATACTCTTGAAACCAAGTTAAGCTGAAAATTTTTTAGATTTGAACCAAATTACCAAACGTCCTATGATATGCTACACCCACAAATGTTTTCAACCATAACACAGTATAACTTTTGGCAGGAAAAAAAAACATATAACTGTATACGTTATAGAACATATTTATAATGGGAGCAATGTCTTGGTAGGTTCAAAAAATAATAGCAATAACAACAATAATAATAACAACACTAATAATAGGAAGGGAAAAAAAACCTGAATGGCACAAGTTTAAAATTTAAATAGAAAATTTTATCAAATTATGTTAAATTATCATATTTTGTTTAATTTAGTGTGAATTAATGGTTGAAAACTACCGAAAGCCATCCATAATCGCGTATATCCCCGAATCACGAGTCCCACAACCTCGAGATGAGAAGAAAGTATGATTAGTGTGTTCAAAGATGAAGAACATGGTTCAATAATCCACATCAAATAGTTACTATAAGTCTTAGTTTTCTTTGTTTTCTTTTGATTTATGTTTCACAATTTTTTTATTGTTGTTCCGTTTGAATTAGGTTTTTATATCGAAACTTATAACTTGTTCGGTATTAATTGATTCTAACTAACTTTTCAGTTATGAATAGTATAAAGCTCTCGCGTGCTATAGTAAAAGCAAAAAAGTTGCTACAATGTAAAGCTCTCGTATGCTACATTTTACAGTTCTAACCAATGATTCTAATCACCATGCCAAACACCTTATTAGTTCCTCTGTGGTTGAGGGACATCTCTATCATATTCAAGAACTCAAGCATTGTTGATTTGCTTAATCACGTGGTTGTGTTTGAGAATTTGAGTGTTTAGTGAGAATGGAGGTTATAAATTTCTAAAAATAAGAGAGTGTTTAAAGAGTGTATGAACAATTTGAGTGTTTTATTTGCCCTCACTTATTCAAATTTGCTAAAGAGTTTAATGACAAATTACCTTCGAGATACAACAAACATTTGGACACAATACGTATGAACAATATAAGCTTCATTTGACAACCTAGTTAAAACTTATTAGTTCTTACTGGTATAATCTAAAGCAACAATTTACTATAGTGTAAAGCTCTCACATGTTATAATGTTTTAATTCTAACTTAAAGTTTTAACTACACTCTCAAACATTCTCATTGTGTTCTAGAATAAGATATATAATTTGTAAAATTCTAAAGATTAATAAAAATAAGGGTGTGATTTTAGATTGCTACAACCAATTCAATTCATAGTCTTTTACCTATCACCAGGGGCGTCCATTTCATGAATTTTAGCATGAATGTAGTAATTATGTCTTGTTTGCGTTGAAACATGACGTTCATGTTAAAGCAAAAGTTACGTTTCCCACACACTAATTAGCTACCGAACGTTATCATGAATCCGTGATTATTGTGTCGCTTTTTTAGAGAGAGAGAGAAAAAGAAAAAAAAAAAAAAAACTGATTTCAGAAGTACGTGGAATTATTGAAACCTGATGCCAATTCCTTGACAAAATTTTTCAATGGTATCTTTTGCATTGGAATTTTGAAATAAATAAAAATAATTTTATGTTAAAAAATATATATTTTTAAAAATATATATTAAAAATATTTTTAAAATATTTATCTCGAAAAATATATAAAAATATTTTCAAAAACAGTATTGACAAGGCTAAAATCACTAATTAGTGCTCTATATATGGCTGTATATATGGCGTGCTTCGTGCGCGTATAGTTTTGTCCATCAAAGTCCGTGTCATGTACAGTTTTAATATCAATTCATTATAATCCATGAATTTTAGAGCATTCCCAATTAGGCCTAAAACCCGAAATAATTATTTGTAGCAGTTGCGGCGAGCTGGTGGTCAACAATGTCCGCCGTTGGTTTTTTATTAGAAACGTGAAAAACGTTTGAAAATATTAAAACTATAGTCCCTTGCAGTTTTCACCCCCTTTTTCGCATTATGTACTTATCCTCAAATATCTTAATAGATTGGGTCGGTAAACTTTGCTATCAAAGTGATGCAGGAGGTTTTAGTTACAGTAGTCTTTATCTTTTGTATTTGCTACGTGGTTAGTGTCACTTTAATTTGGTTTTGTTATTTCCTTATCGTTTATTTGCTTTAGGTGTCGGAAAATCTTAGTAGCTAGTTTGTTATTACTTTCTAAATAGGTTATAAATATCTATCCTTAACTATTGTCATATAGGTAGACTTGAATATTGAGATGGATATGTGTATTTGAGAATTCAGTCTCATCCTCTGTCTGGATTAGACCGGTAAAATCTAATTCCGTTACATTACACAGTATTTCACATGTTTGCGAAGTGTTCATTATACTATTTTGTTGGACAGTAACAAAAATTTTTTGAGTTGCACAATATTAAATAATATGGGAGAATATGATTATTGGATGAGGGTGTAGTACTCATAGTAATTTGATAATGGAGCAAAGTAATAATATTTCTTATTTAGTTATGATAATTCTCATTTAATGAAATTCACAATCATATGTTAAATCAATTAACATATATATAAGAAGCATATGCGCCTGGACTAACCCATGTACAATTACACAATTATTAATGTTGGGTCATGTCATTCTATTCTTTTGTTTTGAAAGTGAAAAAAAAAAAAAAAGAGAATAAATAATGGAGATACTTTTAACTACATTGTGAGTCTTGAACAAACTCCACAAGGGGGATTCAAAAATTCCCACCAATGGCTGCAGCGTTTAATCTAATTGAGCGAACCAAAACTGTGGGATGCAGAACTAACACGTTATACAAAATCGGTGCAAGAAGCTTCCACTTTATCTTTATTAGGTAATTTTTCAATAAAATTTAGTTTTTTTTTTTTCAATTAAGAGGTAGTAGGTTTCAATAGAACAATCCTATTTAACTCATTACAACTCCATTACTAATAAAACTGTAGGGTCGTTTGGTATTATTTTCAAAATAGGCGAAAATTTTTTGTTTTGAAAAATGAATTTTTTTTTTAGAATTATAAAAATTTATGTTTCGAAAAACATACAAAAACATTTTTAAAAATTTTGAAAACAAAACTAAACAAGGCTGTCTTAATCTAAAAAATATACTATATGTTAAAATAAAGCTTAAGTTTTGTAAATAATGAGGTTTTAATCCTCACGGAGATGACAAGGGCTTTTCGTTTCCATAAAAGACCTCAACGTTGAGACTTAGAGATTTAAATAATGTAGTATTTTTCTTTCCCAACGTAATTATTTACCTTGGTCCTTGAAGGGCCATGCATGTAGACGACAATATAGTGCAACTTTTACCATAAAAGTACCATTAATCAATTGTTGATTTGTAGTGAAAATGAATTTGTCTTCATTTTATCTTTCACCCATCTTGTAAGACCTAATAGGTGGCTACACTAGGAGCTAATACGACAGCAAGTACAGAGAGAAAGCGTGGGATTCCTAGTAAGCTTAAAGATGGGCTTTCACTTTTGGATATTTGTGCGACATTTACTAGCCAAATTTCGCCCTCACTCCCGTGCACGCAAAGCCCCTCCTCCACATTGTATTTCCGGCGAAAAAGCCCTCTGCATTGCAGCTAAGTTCCCTTATTACCATGTACGAATTCTCAGTAAACAAAAGGGAGCTTTTTTTAAAAGAATTTTAGAATAGAAGAAATAACCAATTGGCATGACTTCATCCTTCAGCTTTTAAAAATGTAATTTTGATCAGATTTAACAGTAAAAAACATGTTCTATTGATATGTGTGACCATTGAATCATTTCTCAGGTTTTTTTGTACTGCTTCCTCTAAATTTCTCATAGCTATCATTTGCCACTTAAACTTTTGATTTTGATAATTTTTATCTTGAATTTACAAATATATAGCAAGCTACTTCCCTTGAATATCATTGTTAATTTTTAAACCAAATTGAGACTTGACTTGTACATGAATTATTATTAACAAGATGAATGGCCAATTTTATATGTTTCAACCTATATTTATTGAGACTAGGATATTTGTTAAGTTTAGAAGACAAATAGCCATGATTAAAAGTTTGGGGTAAGTTGCCAAAAGTTGTAAAATTTAAGAGATAACGGTGATAAAAATTCTTATACTAGACTATACGTACAACCACTCAAAACTGGTGGCTTTTAAAAACTGTATTCATCTTAATGTAACAAAAAATAAACGCTAGAATAGTCATACAATGGTGTTGCACAAAAAACCAATATCTAATCGAGTAAAGAGAGCGAAATAAGTTGCGACATAGTTTCAACTATAAAATTTTAGTTTTTATTAATTTTATTATAATATTTTTTTTATAAAATTTTAATAATTTATAAAATTTAAATTATTATAATGTTCTGTCATTGTACCACCTTCCCAACGCTCCTAATAATCAAGCTGGCCTTGAAAAGAGTGAAGTAACTGTTAAGGGCGTGGGTGGGTGAGTTCATTTCTTCTGTCTTGAATGGATGGTGAAGTACTTGTCCTCTAGATGTAGACGGGATATCGTATGAGCTACTTTGGAAGGTTGGACCACTGATTCAGCCAGCTCGAAGTGTATGTACTACCAAAAGACCTGTACCAACTACAAAATTGCGTCCATAACTGGATCACCTCATTAACATTTAAGCCATAAAGTAACAAGGAAAACCCAGTGATAAATACCCGTCTGTTTCTATCTTCAACTCAACTCAAACACCAACTCCTGTTTTTCTCTTTTTGTTTTTTTTTGGATAATCAGAATGACTTATGTTGGACCACCTAATAATTCTTCACTCATAAATTTCCAAGGCAGTCGTAACTTGGTCCAATCGTTTTGCATATATTTTCTAGGGTGCAACATTGATATAAAAAAGGATTAAAAAAAAACACACGGAAGTTACCCTTGTAGTAAATATCTTGCCAGTTTAATCCTTCCAAGGCATTTTTACCCTTGGCATGACCCTTATTTGTGTTCTTCCTTGTTTATCGTTTAATTGATTGGACAAAATACCAAATTCATTTCTATTTAATGATCTACAGCCCATCTAGTATGGAGGTTCAAACCCGTTTAAACAGTTTAAAATACAAAGCGTTTTAAATTGACGTTTGATGGAGTAATAATTAAGGCTAATTCAAACCATAGAAACGGTTGTAAAATAATCAAAAACCTCAAAATCCAAACAGTGTCCTCTTCAAGTTTTCATGATTTGAACCATTTTCTACAATAAAAATTATTCTCATTCTCGTTTTTCATTCATAAAATATATTTTTCCGAACACCATTCTCATTTTAAAATTAATATGATGTTTTATTCTCATTTTATAGCTTTATATTCTAAACACTAGTTCAAAACCACCGTTTAAATTATATAGTTTAAAACACACAGTTTAAACTACAGTTTAAACTATATAATTATATACCACACTATTTTAAACTCGCGCATCAAACAAACCATAATTTATCTGAAGGGCGAATATATCTAGAGAGCAAATGTCCAGAATGTGAAGAGGACGATTATTTTTAAGCTTCGTAGTAAAAAGATTTTTCTATACTGGGTGAAAATATGCCCACCATGTCAAACGAGAAGAAATCAATTAAGAAGTATGAATCACAACTTTATTCCTTGTTGAACAAAACTTCACAGCTCAAGTTTCAACTCAAAAAATACAAAGCTCTCGTATGCAACGGTGTAAAGCAAATGTATATTATTATGTAAAACTATCACATACTACAATACTTTTAGTTCAAAGTTTTAATTTCAACTTACTTCTCAAACACCATTTCAACTATCAATTAAGGGTATCGTCTTAGATGATTATGTGCGGATTACAATAGATCAACAATGCATTGTTGACCATGATACACACGAAAGAGTAAAAGACAAGTCAATTACTCAAACCAGTTATCCCCTTTAAATTGTATTTATCCCCTTTAAATTATGTAAATAAATACAAGTTTAATGTAAAGTGGAAAATATAAACGAAACTTCCAATTGGCATCGTCCATCACCATGGTCCATAAGATAGAAACACTTGATACTGCTGAAAAGAAAACAGGATATCTATATACAAACAAAAAAAA